>CM065397.1:32070000-32260000 GCA_033060915.1 Euryodendron excelsum
CACATGGCACTCCTGGTACTAGCTAAATCTTAGGGGGTAAGCAAAATTTTTTCGATCTGATCAAAATCTGGGGGCATATACCATATGCTCCATCACCGGGAATGTTTGTTTAAATTTTACCTCGATAATTGTGCCAACCAGGAAGGATTTGGAGAAATCAGTCGCGTTCATGGTGTTTTCCATAAACTTTTGAGTTTTCAAAAAGCTTGAAAGGTGTTCGGAAGTGTGAGATATCATCTCGGACAGTGTGCACGAAAACACATTTTTGCAAAGCGCCTGTGATATGCTTTGTAAGGGTCAAAAGTAGTCATTTGTGTGTCATATGATCGAGGCCTTCGAGAAGCAATCTCTCCGATCGGACCGTACCGATGGAAAGTATACTGGGAATACTTTTAGGAATTCCTTGATTTGCATATTTCTCAAGTCATTTAACGATGCATTATAATCAGGGAATTAGCGAAAACATAACCCTGACGGAGTGTTTGTGAGACGCTCTAGGGGTTTCTAAAAGTGGTAGTTTTCGAGCCATGTGAACGGGGGTTTCGGGAAGCTATCTATCGATTGAGCAGTGTCGATGGAAAGGCCTATGTATGGGCTTTTGGGAATTCCCTGGTTTATGTGCTTGTCAAGTCATTTGACGGTGCATTATAACTAAGGAATTGAAAGAAAAGACAACCTTGGCAGAGCGTCTACAAGACGCTCCAGGGGACTTTCGTTGAGTCAAGAGTTTTTGGAGTCATGAGTTCCACCTTGGGTTAAATAGGGGTGTATGATGAAACCCGCCATTCAATACCTCGGGCCGGTGTAGTTTCGGGGTGTGTTTAGGTCGCTAGGGGTAAGACAGTCATTTCGATCGGGATTGGTTGAAAAAGGTCAAAATGGGTTGGAGTAGCATGTTAAGCGTGTTGGACTGTCCGAGGATGGTCTTGGAAGTTTTTCGCTGTCTGATGGGATTTGTATTGTGTTGGGTGTGCAGGGGCAAAACGGTCATTTGAACTAGAATTAACCGAAATAGGACTAGAATTGGGCAGGATGGCGTGTTGAGTATACCTAACTGTTTAGAATCACTTTAGAAACGTGGACTTACCGTCTTGAGGGATTTTGAACTTTCACAAGACGTGCCTGGAGGCCTAAGGGACAGGTTTGGTTATTATGCCTCTGTTGGTCCCAGTAGGCTCGAGAAGTAATTGACTAATTGGATAGGGGTCTGAAAGTTGACTTAGGCTTGAATGTGCACACTGATTTTTGAAAGGAAGTTCAGTTAGGCCAGAGATCGCCAAGTGGGCAAAAATGGGATGCTTACAACTGCCAACTACTAACTACACCAAAAATAACTTCAAAAAGACGTTTTGTTTTATCCACCACAACCAAGTTCATTTAAATTCTATAATCAACTATTCTTTGCTTGTAAAATAGAAAATGGTAAGGCTAAGTCGGTTGGATATCTAATTTGAGCTTGTTTGTAGTGTTAATTGAAAAGGGTTGAAAAGAAATTATAATGGCTAAGTATCAAAAGTTTTGTAGAACATGCTAATTTGAGCCATTAACAAGTACTCCTTTCTTTCCCTCTACAATTTCTTCTCCACCTAAAAATGATCATTGTATGCGTTATGCCACGTTCTTTTTTCTTACTTAGATTGACAAGAACAAGCGAGAAGGATTGTGAATTTGGAATTTTGGTCTTATTGTGAATGGTGGTGGTGGTGTAAGTAGAGGTAATGTTGGATGAACTACAATGGGGATAAAGTGGTCATAATTTGAATGGTCAAACATTGCATGGTTTTGTTTAAAAAAAGAAGAGATGTTTGAGTTAATTTTTTACAATGAGAAAACAATGTTGTTTATTGACGTCTATATACATTTATAATTGTGTGCGTGCTAACGTGGAGAAAGGATTCATAAATAAAGGAGGAGGAAAAAAGTAATAGTTGAAAAAGACAGGTTTTAGAGTAATAATAGTGGTGCTCAGATATAGGGAACTGGTAAGGTTAGAGAGGAGCACTAGATATAAAAAGAAAGACACAACTATCATCCTTGCGAAAAGTTGGAACAAAGTTCAGAGTTCTGAGCTACATATTTCTTTAACATGGTTAGTTACACTTTGTGCCCTTGCACTTTACACCAAATCCGACTTTAGAACTTTTACGTTTATTTATAATAATTAAGTGTTTACACTTTTAATTTGTTGCAATGTCAACCTTCTGTTTGAAAAATTAACAAAATATTTGCATGTGATAACCACGTAACCTTTTAAAAAGGGATTGTTACGACTTTTATTAATTGGTAAACTTAGTGATCAAAACTTTTGTAGTATCACTTTAATTGATCTTTCATGTAATTGGGTTTTAAGGGTTTGAGTGATATGTAGTTGAATAGGGTTGAAGATTCAAACAAATGCTAAGGAATGTTTGAATGTTCAGAAGAAATTTCACCAAGTTAAGACCAATCCAAAGTGTTGAAGCTGCCTTAGCACTCCCTTATAGCTACCTCAAGGTTTGAAGAAGCAAACAGAGGGTTGGCGCTGCCTTGACACCCCCTTGGCACTGCCTAGAAGTTGGGACAACAGCTTGGCACTACCTTGGCGCCACGGCCATAGCAAAGCAGAAGGATTCTTAACGGACAGCAACTTGGCACTACCTTGGCGCCGTTGCCACCACCGAAAGCCTGTTTTGGAAATCTTCCCTATTTGGTTGGGATTGCTCTACATCTTCTATAAAAGCATATGCACAATTTCCTAAAGGGGTTTTGGATTGATTTGAAAGTCTAGGTTTACTCAACCTCTTTTATTACAAATATAAGGTTAGAGGAAAGCCAAAGTTAAGCTTTACACCTCCTCTCTACAATCTTATAAGAATAAACATTATTAGAGAGACATCATTGAAAGAACTTATTGTTCTTGTGAAGAATATATTATAAAAGCCTCTCTATATTCCTTGGCAAGAAGAAGAACTTAAAATCTTCAATAACTTTGTCTTGACAGTGCATCAAGATGGGAATTCATGGCATGAAATTCGTTATGGTCTAAGCATGGGAGAATGGTGAATCGCGGTGTATGAGCAAGTTCAGTTCAACTTAGATTCATGAATTTCGAGTTGGTACAGTTGTAAGTTATTCTTGTGAATCCTTCATTGTTTATAGTACTTGGAGATTGGACTAGTATGTCTAGTGCTGAGTGGATTTTGAAGGTGTTGTTATGTTCAACACTTAGCAATTACTGAAGAACTGTATCATGGGTGGATCGGTACGTGATCCTAGGGTTCGATCAATACAAGAATAACATGCCCAAAAATATAAGGATTCATCACCTGAGGATTGGGATATCTACAGTTAGGTTGTAAGTTGGTTCTCTTGTATTCTGTTCTATTGTGATGCTTGGTTAGACTACGTCTTGTGATCTTTTTCCGGTTTGGATTTTCACGCTAAAAATATCGTGTGTCTTACCTTGTGTGTGATTGCTTAATTATTGCTTATGCATGACATGTGATTATGAATGACTTGATCATATACATGAACTGGATAGTTGATTAGATTAAGTAATTGGTATTAATCAAGCAACCCTCTAAGTAAAGGTAAATCCATGTAAGTCCGAAAATTTTAATTGGTATCAAAGTGGGACACTCAAAAAAATATTTTTGATGAAAATTTATTTTACATGAGTGAGGTCCTGATTGTCTGGATATATGTATTTATCACTTGATAAGTTATCTATTGAGAGTTCAATTGCTAAGGATGATTGTTTATGACGTAGAATAGGATTTTTGTGCATCATGTTTATCTTCCGATCCTAGTGCTATGATGTTATTTGTATTTTAATTTTTAATTTTTTGAAAAATATTTAAAAAAATAGAAAATTTAAAAAAATTTAGAAAGTTATTTTTTGTGATTGTGCATCTTGATGAGTTAATTACATCTATGCTTAGATTCATATAATGAGAATGATGCTTAGTGTATTGTGTAGAACTCACGTGCCTCACTAAGGTTTAGTTCTTTACTCTCTGTTTTTTCATGTAAATGAATCTAGTGTCTTTTGCGCACACTTAATGCTATTGATCTTGTTGAAATCATGTATGTGGTTATTGTCAGTTTGAACTATCCTCATATTCTTTAGAAAATCACAAACTAGATTGACCTATAGTTATACATCCTAGTGTCATTGTTGATTTTTACATACCTCCACGTGACTCGATTGTTTTGCTTTCCTTTTATGCTATGAAAAGAAAAGAAAAGATGATTTTTGCATGATGGAAAGGGCTACCAATGAATTTGAGTGCAGTTACCATTGTCAAAAGTGGATAAAAAAGATAATAATAAAAAAAAGACAAAAGGAGAAGGCTACTTGCTCGTGTGCGTGAAAGCCGCCATTGTTTTACACGATATATTCCATCTGGAGAGATAAGGTTGGCTTATCATGTGTATGTGTTTAGGGGGAGTATTCATTATTATATCAACAGTGGTATATATGACATAACTTGGTTTGACTTCTAGTAGTGCAAAATTCTCGAGAATTTGAATAGTCATATTAACATGGGTCTCTACTAGTATTTTTAAACAAGCATTGATACATATTAAGTTCACTATATATACGCAATTGGTTGTTTTCATGAACATCTTTCACTTTATTTCATGGCAAAGTTCTTACTTGATAATTTGATCATTATTTGATTTATATGACTTTGTGCGTGGATTCCACTGAGGCTTTCATGATGTGCATAATCACACTTTATTTTAGTTTTACATTTTTTATTATTTTTATAAAAAAAAAGTGTGTTATTGTTTTATCCTATATAAGGGAACATTGATCTGATTTCATCTTATCTATGTTAGACAGTTTATTGTTTCTCTCATTGAGCATGATCGTTACTCTTTTTCTTCATTATTTATCTCTCTTTAGTCATTGAGTTGAGTTTTATTTAAATATTCTTTGTCAATTTGTGACAAAAAGAGGGAAAGAGATATGAGTTTGCATGTATTAAGTGGGAGAGAATATTACTTATGGGAGAAACATGATTAGGGAATTGAGGATATTTATTTTATACCATGTGATATGTGATTTTATTGCTCTACACCATATATGCATTTCACAAATATTTTTATTTTTAGTGTTGTGTAGTGTTTCAAGTGCTCAAGTGACTTATAAGATCTTCAAATCAACAGTGTTATGTTAAGTCATATTGAGTTATTTCTTTTCTATGTATTAGATAGGTTAGATTCTGTTTTGTTACAGAATTACCAAATGGGGAGATTGTCAAGACTTTTATTGAGTGGAAAATTCTGTGATCAAAACTTTTGTAGTATCACTTCAATTGATCTTTCATGTAAATGGGTTTTAAGGGTTTGAGTGATATGTAGTTGAATAGGGTTAGAGATTCAAACCAATGATAAGGAATGCTTGAATGTCTAGAAGAAACTTCATCAAATCAAGATCAATCCAGAGTGTTGAAGCTGCCTTGGTGCTCCCTTGGAGCTGCCTTTAGGTTTGAAGAAGCAAATAGAGGGTTGGCATTGCCTTGACACCCCCTTGGCATTGCTTAGAAGTTAGGATAGCAGCTTGGCGTTGCCTTGGTGCTGCCTTGGCGCCGCAGCCACAACCAACCAGAAGGATTCTTAAAGGATAGTATCTTGGCGCTACCTTGGCGTCGTGGCCACCACCAGAAGATTGTTTTGGAAATCTTCCTTATTCGGTTGGGATTGCTCTACAACTTCCATAAAAGCCTATGCACAATTTCCTAAAGGGGTTTTCGACTGATTTGAAAGTCTAGGTTTACTCAACGTCTTTTGCTATAAATATGAGGTTAGAGGAAAGCCAAAGTTAGGTTTTACACATCCTCTCTACAATCTTAGAAGAATAAACATTATTAGAGAGAAATCATTGAGAGAGCTTATTGTTCTTGTCAAGAAGATATTATAGAAGCCTCTCTATATTCCTTGGCAAGAAGAACTTTAAATCTTCAATAACTTAGTCTTGGTGGTGCATCAAGATGGGAATTCATAGCGTGAAATTTGTCATGGTCTAAGCATGAGAGAATGGTGAATTGTAATGTGCGTGCAAGTTCAGTTCAACTTAGATTTGTGAATTTCGAGTTAGTACAGTTGTAAGTTGTTCTTGTGAATTGTTCTTTTTTTGTAGTGCTTGGAGATTGGACTGGTATGTCTAGTGCTTGGTGGATTTCGACGGTGTAGTTGACACTTAAGCAATTACTGAAGAACCGTATTGTGGGTGGATCGGTACTTGATCGTGGGTTCGATAAATACAAGGAGAGCATGCCCGAAAGTGCGAGGATTTGTCACCTAAGGATTGAGATATCTAGGATTAAGTTGTAAGTTTATTCTCTTGTATTCTATTTTATAGTGATTGCTTGACTAGATTAGGTTTCGTGGTTTTTTCCTAGTTAGGGTTTTGACACTAAAAATATTGTGTGCCTTGCCTTGTGTATGATTGCTTAATTATTGCTTATGCATGACATGCTATTGTAAATGACTTGATCATATCCATGAACTGAATAGTTGATTAGATTAATTATTTGGTATTAATCAGGCAACCCTCCAAGTGAAGGTAAATCCATGTAAGTCCGAAAATTTTAGGGACAAATATGTAAAATATAACCCTTTTCTACCCCAAAGAGTAACGCTATCGCACGTGAGTTGAATTATGAGTTTTGAGTAATTTGAGAGAAAGTTTTGCTACATAATTATCAGGGAAGATGTATGATTTTACATCTTTATCCATTAAAGAATGCAACATGCTTGTCATATGTGAATCTTTTGTGTATTTTTAAAAAGACAGTTAGTAGAAGTTTGACATTACAATAAATTAAAACTGTAAGCACTTAATTATTATAGATAAAAGTGCAAGTTCTCAAGTGAGATTTTGGAATAGAAAGTTAGCCAATATATAATTTTGAATCTCTAGATTGATAGACAACAAAAGCTGGAGTTTCCAATTATGTTCTCATGCCAACACAAATATCTTCAGACTAATTAACGAGTTTAATTTTGATGCACTAATAGTATAGAATTTTTTTTGCATAAGTGGGCATTAAAATACGACGTGTCTATGAATCTTACTTGTTTATGTTGTACTTAAATTCCAAAAGACTTGTCGCATTCTGATGCTCAGCTTATGTAAAAATATTCTACACTGTCAGTGCATCAAAACTAAACTCTCAAGTAACACACAATTCATGGAGGTTGATGTATTGTTGGTCATCAGAGCTGGCACATATAAGTTAGCTATGTCCTGCGTTCATGGAAGTTAATTAGTGTTATCAAAATCTTCAAGAGTTCAGTCCAGTAAAGAACACGGGACATAGCTAACTTAATTGTCTTTTAATGTTTATTTAGAATTTTGAAGATTTGACTATGGATAGTCAAATCTTTTAATGTTTACCCTCCCTCCTGTAGGGATTCCAGCCAATATACCAAAGGAAAAAAAAAAAAAAGAAAGTTGCTCCAATCATCATTTGTTTTTGTTTATGTTTCACTGTGTTGGTGTTATTTTGTTTTCTTTTAGGTAGTGGTGATATTGGTGTTCGAGTTATTGACATCAAGATTGAGAAACCAAGCAAATACAACAGAAGTGTTAAGATGGTATGGTCTTGTCACTTAATTACTGGTAGTAGCTAGGTTGCAACATAGGATATATATATGAAGAGCACTATAATTAGTATTACCAGAAATTAGGGAAGCTATTAAATTATTTTTATTACTATTACAATGAATTGTTGGCATGCTTGTTTTCTTGCCAATATTATTGAGATTATACAGGTCAATATCATTAAACGAAAATTTATTAATAGGTGATTTTAAATGTTTGGATTGCAATTCGCAGTTGCCAAATATGTATCATGCAAACGATCTTAAATGCACGTGCATAAAATTAGAAACATAATATATCTGTCCAACGGTTCAAGTGTTCATTGTCATCATTCTCAGATCTTATTTGAATTTGGAAAATGTTTGTAGTGTCAGTAATTTTTCCAAAAAGGGGAAGACTGTTAAATCACATTTCTTCCTCCACTAAATTGATCAGATAGGCAATAATGGTGGGAATACACAGGTCTTATTATTTAACAGAAGGTGAATAAATTATTTCAAATATTTAATTAGTTGACAAGAAGGTCTAGAGTTGCCAACTGTAGGCCCATACTAGCCATAAATCTTCCTATTAAAACATGATTATGGAAGTTGTTAACAATAGACATCAAATAACAACTCTCTCTCTCTCTCTCTCTCTCTCTCTCTCTCTCTCTCGTGTTGGTCACGTTAAATTAAAATATGAAAGCTAGAGAAATTTTTGCTACTACTTTGAGTCCTTATAGCTGTTAATGTTTTAATTTTTAGCATTGACAACAACTATCATATTTTCCATTAATACATGAAGTACACTAGGCCCTCTTAATAACTAATAGAAAATTACTTTATTCATAGAATTATTAAATATTAAGTTTAATTTCTACGATTACTAATACATTAGTAATACTAATAATTCCTATATAGGAGATATGGCCGTTAGTGTGGATTTTCTAGTAGTTAATATTATAAGATTACCAATATTTTGTTGAAAAGTAAAAATAAAATTGTAAACTTGACCATCTGGAAGGAACCACCATGGTTGAAGAGTACCTACCATTGTTGAAGAGTACCTACCATGGAAGAAGGAATTTGTTCATTTTACATTCTCCATTTGCACTATGTATTCACACTTGACTTGTATTTATAAATAGGGAGAGCCATTTGTGGCATTGTATCAATTCAAGAAGGAGGAGCAGTGAATTAGAGAGAGAAATAAAGAGGGAGAGTTCTATCTAAAATTTAGAGTTGAATAAAAGAGTGATTCTTGGTTGTGTTTTACTCCTTTGAGTATTTGTAATTCAATCATCATAAGTGGTTGAACCTTCTCCTCTGCCCAACAGTGGTATCAGAGCCAATGGAAAGTATGCTCTATGGTTGCCCTTCGAGGAATCTTCCACATCAGAACTCCTAAGATTCTTTTCCTCCTATCTGACCGCCACTCCGGTCATCCTCCGGTCGTCTCTCCATCTAATTTCGAGCGACCAACCAAATTCAAACTCTAAAGTATTATTTGAGATATTCAAAACCAAATGGCGAACGGGACAACGTAGGCTATCATCTCGAAACTCACAAAGGAGAACTACGACAACTGGTGCATCCAAATGAGAGCTCTACTAGGCACTTAAGATGTCATAGACATTATGGAAGATGGGTATGAGGAAGCCCAATTCAAAGAAGCCGAGGCATCCATGTTGGATGCTCAAAGAATAATCCTCCATGCTAACCAAGAGAAGGACTGCAAGGCCAAGTCCATCATCTACCAGGGCCTTGATGAGGCCACATTCGAAATCATCACCTTCGCCAAGACATCCAAAGAAGTCGGGGAGACTCTCCACCGAACATACAAGGGTGCTGACAAAGTAAAGAAGATTCGCCTCCAAACCCTACGCGGTGAATTTGAACCCCTACAAATGAAGTCTTCTGAGTCCATTGCCGAGTATTATACTCACATAATGGTAGTTGCGAACTGGCTAAGGAGGAATGGAGAGATTCTCACAAACATGAGAATATATGAGAAAATTTTGCAATCTTTGGATCCAAAATTTGACTACATAGCCGTTACTCTAGAAGAAACCAAAAATCTGGAGACCATGTTAGCAGAAGAGCTTGTGGGTTCGCTACAAGCCTATGAACAAAAGGTCAACAAGAGAAGTAATGACAAAGCACTAGAGTAGGCCCTACAGTTAAAACTATCTTTGACTAATGGGAGATACGAGCAAGGGAGGATGTCACACCGAGGACGCGGGCAAGGTCAAGGATCTCATGGATCTAGATATTTTGAATCCAAAGGCGGAGGTAGAGGTGGACAAACATCCACTAGAGGAGGATGTGGACAACAGAACAATGTCCCAAGAGAAAGAGGACGTGAAAGAAGAGGCGGTTACAATAACCGTCAAACCATTGACAAAAGAAACATCGAATGGTATAACTATCATAAGTTTGGGCACTATAGCAATGAGTGTTGGTTAAGACCATCGACAGAGGCGGATAGCGAGGAGGCTAATCTTGCAGAAGTCGAACCAGTTGTCAGAGAATCGTTGATGCAAATGGTACACAGCTCAACCCAGGACCAAGATGTTTGGTACCTCAACTTTGGAGCCAACAACCATATGATTGGCATAAAGAACTTGTTCACTGAACTTGATGAGAAAGTTCAAGGCGAGATATCATTCGGCGATCTCCCTAAAGTTCCAATCCGAGGGAGAGGCGATATTTTGATCAAGCGGAAAGGTGGAGATTACGCTTTCATCTCCAATGTCTACTATGTGCCAGACATGAAGACCAACATCTTGAGCCTAGGACAGCTCGTGGAGAAAGGTTACCAGATTAGCCTTAGAAATAAGCAAATGCTGATCTCAGACGCTCGAGGGAAGCTGGTCATTCGAGCCAATATGGCGAAAAATCATATGTTCTCTCTCGCCATCCATCATGACACACCAAAGTGTCTGAGTGCGGTCATCAACAATAAAGACTGGCTATGGCATCTAAGGTATGGACACCTAAATTTTGAAAGCTTGAAGTAATTGGGAAGCATGAAGATGGTGTACGGCTTACCCAACATTTACCATCCGAATGAGATATGTGAGAGTTGTGTTCTAAGCAAGCAACACAGAAATAGTTTTGGAAAGCAAGCTAATTAGAGATCTACCACGCTGCTCTAGCTAGTGCACACAGACGTGTGTGGTCCTTTAAAACCAGTTTCAAATAGACAGAATTGATATTTCCTCACCTTCATAGACGACTATAGTAGGAAGACTTAGGTCTACTTCCTAAAAAGGAAGTCGGAAGCGTTTGACAGATTCAAAGAGTTCAAAGCTCTTGTGGAGAAGCAGAATGGCTACCGCACTAAGTCACTCTGATCAGATATAGGAGGAGAGTATACGGTAGAAGCTTTCCAAGAATTCCTTAGACAACAAGGAATTCAAAATCAATTAACACCAGCCTACACTCCCCAGCTGAACGGTATAGCTAAGAGGAAGAACCGTACCATCCTTAACATGGCTAGAAGCATGTTGAAAGATAAGAATATGCCCAAAAGATTCTGGGCAAAAGTAGTGTTGTGAGCGGTCTATTTGCTCAATAAGTGTCCTACCAAGAATCTTGCCACAAAGACACCACACGAAGCTTGGAGCACTCATAAGCCTAACGTGAGTCATCTCAGAGTGTTTAGCTCCATAGCTTACACCAAGATCCCGGAGGCAAGAAGGACAAAGTTGGACGACAAAGGAGAGAAGTGTATCCTTGTTGGATACGGCGATAGAACATTAGGATATCGTCTATATAATCCCACCATCAACAAAGTCATTTTTAGCTAGGATGTCATTTTTGAAGAAAATGAATCTTGGGATTGGGACCCGACTGAAGCCACCAGATATGTAAAATTGACACTTGAGGAAGAAGAACCTACACAAGCAAGAGACGTGGCTATCAAGCCACAAGTACCTACAGATTAGCAGACACCTCCATATGGTTTCCACTCACCACGGAAAATTGAAGCGCCATCACCAATCGAGCATAAACTTTCAGACATGAGGCCTAAAGGAGCTTGTACCCTAGCTGATTTATATGAAAATATAAAACTGATGAAAGAATATGTCACTCTATACTGTCTGCTGCTTGCCAGTGATCTAGTTAGTTTTGAGAAAGCTAACGAAGAAGAAAAATGGAGAAGAGCAATGGATGAGGAGATTCAATCCATTGAGAAGAACAAAACTTGGGAGTTAACTACTCTTGAAAGGCCAAGAGACCATTGGGGTGAAATGGGTCTACAAAACCAAGAGGAATGCCCAAGGAGAAGTCTAGAGATACAAGGTAAGACTTATTGCCAAAGGCTACAAGTAGAAGGAAGGGATCGACTATGGTGAAGTCTTTGCCCCAGTTGCCCGACTTGAGACCATTAGATTGTTGATTTCACTAGCTGCATAAAATAGATGGAAGATTTACCAGCTAGACCTGAAATTAGCATTTCTGAATGGGTTTCTTGAAGAAGAGATCTATATTGATCAGCCACCTGGAAGAAAGACAAAGAAAATAGAGTGTACAAGCTGAAGAAGACACTCTATGTCGTGAAGCAAGCTCCACGTGCCTAGAATAAGAGGATTGATGATTATTTCTAAGTGAATGGTTTTGAGAAATGTCCATCTGAGCATACCCTATATATGAAGATGGAGACAGACAACAGTATGCTGATTGCTTGCCTATATGCTGATGATTTGATTTTCACTGGCAATAATCCAGCGATATTTGATGCTTTCAAGAAAAGCATGGTCAAAGAGTTTGAGATAATGGATATAGGCTAAATGACTCATTTCCTTAGCATAGATTTTGTGCAAAGTGAGAAGGAAATCTTCATCTCCCAAAGCAATTATGCGAAAGAGATCCTGAAGAAGTTTGAAATGGAAAACTGTAACTCTGTGACAACTCCGGTTGAAACAGAATTGGAGGTGAGAAAGAACGAACAAGGAGAAGTTGATCCTACCTATTTCAAGAGCATAGTTGGAAAATTGAGGTACATGACTTGTACCAGACTAGATATACTCTATGGAGTTGGACTAGTCAGCAGGTACATGGAGACTCCTGACCAGTCCCATCTAAATGCAGTGAAGAGGATACTTCATTATGTCAAGGGTACCATCAGTGATGGTATGTTCTATTCATCAACTAGAGATTGTAGACTTATTGGCTATTCAGATAGCGATTGGGGGAGAGATCTTGATAAAAGAAAGAGCACGATTGGATTCACATATTTTATGGGAGCTACAACATTTACATAGTCACCAAGAGAAGCAACCCATTGTAACGCTATCATCATGCAAATCTGAGCATGTTGCTGCCAGCTCAACTGTTTGTCATGGTATTTGGATCAGAAATATTTTGAAGTACTTGGGATTTCCACAAGATGATCCCACAGAGGTCTACATTGACAATTGATTAGCGATTACTCTTGCGAAAAGTTTAGTCTTTCACGAGAGAAGCAAGCATATTGATACTCGATATCATTTCATCAGGGAGCATGTCAAGAACAAGGAAGTGGAATTGATTTCTTACAAGACTTATGATCAGATAGCTGGTATTTTCACAAAGCCACTCAAGCATGATATCTTTGCAAGATTGAAGACAATGCTCAGAATGACAAATGTAGGAGAGTCAAGTTTAAGGGGAGATGTTGAAAAGTAAAAATGGAATTGTAAACTTGATCATCTAAAAGGAACCACCATGGTTGAAGAGTACCTACCATGGAAGAAGGAATTTGTTTCTTTTACATTCTTCATTCACACTATGTATTCACACTTGACTTGTATCTATAAATAGGGGGAGCCATTTGTGGCATTGTATCAATTCAAGAAGGAGGAGAAGTGAGTTAGAGAGAGATTATAGAGGGAGAGTTCTATCTAAAATTTAGAATTGAATAAAAGAGTGATTCGTGGTTGTGTTTTACACCTTTGAGTGTTTGTAATTCAATCACCACAAGTGGTTGAACCTTCTCCTTCATCCAACATATTTTGGTAAAAAAAAAAAAATTCATTAGTTATGCTTGACTAGGAACATGGTTTTTTAAATAATGTTACATAATAGCTAGAAATTATAACAGTATTATTAATTAATAGATACTACGTAGCTAATAGGAAATTAAGCATCAGAGAGTCAACTGTCCATGTCTTTGACAACTGAAAAGGCCATAAAAAAATGCTTAATCATAAAAAATAAAAATAAAAACATCCATTGTAATCCAATCTGTGAACTCTAATGTAAACTTCAAAACTTTGATATAGACTGTATGCATATTCCCAATTCAAACCAATTAACCTCAGCACCACTAAGAACTCAAGAACTAGTATATATATACTAGATCACTCAAGAACTAATATATATATATATATATATAAATTAAATCACAAATTAAGCATGCATTTAATTAGGAACTGATTTTTTAGTGCTTTGTGCAATCAGTTGGCTTGAAGGAAATCTCGTTCTTCCCAAGGTCAGAACCAATCAAGAAGTTCGTCTGGGACAAGTTCCCAAAGATAGCAACATCGTCCGCAGGAGTCATGGCTAAACAAACGAGTCCTTGATATTTGATAAACGTACTCGACGGTGGCAATTCCAAGTCAGCTCCTCCACTGAAGTGAAAGGTCATTTTAGGTATATCCACATTATCTTCAGCTTTGTAGCAAAGGCTCAGTGGCTGTGGCGGTTGCTGCACTGGTTTACCATTTATACTTCGTTTCACTGCCGATTCTAATTTTGTGTACAATTCATCTGGTAGAAATGTCAAAGGAGTCCCCGAGTCGATGATAATATTGCCCTCTTCTTCATCAGCATTAAATTTAATGGCCTTTGATTTTGATGGTGTCTGGTAAGCCAATGTCTTGTTTCCAACAGAAACGTCCTTCAGCACGAGGTAGTGGAAGGTATCGGTTTTTTTTGTGACTAATGGAGTCGAGACCACGCCAGAGCCTGAAACAATTGCATTGCTACCGAAATTTATCTTGCTTGTGACATTCTTTCCTGTTTCCGAATTAGGAAGCAAGCAATACGAGAACTTGCCATTAATTGAACCCGCTAATTGGTTAACGAGTGAAACATTGCCACCTCCAAGGCCAATTATACCAGCAGCTGCCTCATCGAAGGAGCCATCATTGTCGTGTCCGCACCCAAGTACCATTTTTGGGAACGAGATCGAACGCCCAGAACCAGAAGTCGAACCAAAAGTGAATGTGTCAACAGCAAGATCGCCATTGCTGTATGAGAAGTCCCCATGGAGCATGGCATACTTACAAATGCCTTCACCGGCATGACAAGAGGCAAAAGTACCAAGGGATTTGCAAGGTTGAGAATTGCATGATAAGTGTTTGTAAGTTGAGGAATTGTTGGGATCGAAGAGTGGATTCTTTTGCTTGAAACACTGTTTACAAGGCTTACATTGTGTCCAGGTAAGATCACTACCCGTATCAGCAAAGCCCAGAATTTCAAAATGTGGGGTTCCAATGGATAATTTCATGAGATAAGCTCCACTGGCAGGTATGATTTCTGATTGGATTCCGTTAGCAGGCTTTGAGGTTGGCTTGAAATGAGCAGCACGAGAAATAGAGCGACGAAAAGCATCATTCAGGCGGTCCATGCTGGTACTGGAAGGATTGTAGAATGGAGAGAGCGGGGAATCTCGGTGGATGAGATCAACTGTGAAACCACCATACCCAGCATCAGTACTGGAAGTTAATAATGAAGAATGAAGGAAGCAGAAGACTAGTAGTGAAGGATAGAAATGGGAGAATGAGCTGAAAATAGCTGCCATGGCTTAGATTTAGAGAGAGAGAGAGAGAGAGAGAGAGAGAGAGAGAGAGAGAGAGAATTTAAGGGGGGATCAGGAATAGGATGAAGAAACAGCATAAGATGAAATGCACTATTTATACCCTTTTGAGGGACACAGAAGAAGGTGGGAAACCAAATGGAGAATGCCAAATATCTGACGATTGATTTCATACAAAGCTTTCCAAATCTGAGTTAGTGAAGCAGTTGTGCAAAAAAACTTTCGATCCCTCAAAAGGGTATAAACTTTCGACCCCATGCAAAATAAACTTTCGACCCAGCTGGTATCTATTAATTTAAATGTTTGTGGTAGTGATATTGAAATCAAAATGATAATTTTGTTGTACCATTTGGAGTTTCTTTGCATGGAATGTGAGATTAACCATGAGTAATGTTGTCCAATAGAAAATATATACCCAAAATCCATACAATGGGATGCGTCAGATCTGAGTTTTAATTGTATATTCTCCATAAAAATTATGTAAGAACAGAATTACGTACTGAAATACAAATGTTGCAAATACCTACTTATAAAGAACAACAGTTCAGTTTTCTTACACTACTGACTCTTAACATCTTTTATTTTTGCTTGGAATCGAGAAATGGCTTGATACTACAGAAATTCACATCACTATTATTACATAAATCTAGATAAATCAAGCGACCAAAGCTTACCTTTATTATTTGCATTAGAGAGGGATAAATTGGATAAAATATCTGGTCATAATTCTAAAGTTTCTGTTTATGCTTTCAATGATATTACTGCATGGAAAGTTAAAGCTCATTACCTTCACCCTAACTTGGCCGAGAATGCTAAAATCTATCGTAAGTAGTAATATTTGGCTGAATACATAACATACACTTGAGAAATGCTTAATCGGTTTTCAGATCATATTTCAACTAAACCCTAATTATGCTGGCAAGTTAGCTATTTTACAGGTAGCAACAATGTATGGACACTCCTATTTAAACAAAGTGTTGGAATATTTTGAATTAATTTTGAAGATTCATACCCATTTAAAGGTAGTGCTAAATTACTTCAGATGAATAAAACGACTTAAGTATCACCAATAAAACTGGTAATATAGTTCAATGATTGTTAAATACTATTTTAGTTAGTCTTAGCCTTGACCAAAAAATAAATAAACATAAAAATTATAGTAGTAATAATGAAATTAACATTTAGAAAAATCTAGTCGAATAATTTAGAAACTTAAGCAATAAATTGATAATTAGAGCTCTATTGATCTGCAAAATAAAAAAAAATTATAACATTTAAGATAGTCTAGATTTAGGCTTAGATTCATGTAGACTTTCAGTTGCATGTGGACTGTCCCATGCTAAGCATGAGGTCTTAACTTCGATCTCTCCCCACGTCCGTTGTGAGCAACCATCGTTTATCCAAAAAAAAAAAATTTACATAGTTCGAATAAACGATAACCTTACGAGAGCTTGAGTGACTAACCGGTCAAAGGCTCGTCATGTAGCATAAAAATAAAAAAACAGTCATGTAGACTTTTGAAACGTGGAACTAATTTAACATGTTTTTTTTCTTTGTTTATTCAAGAAAGAGTGATGAATTAAGCTTATAGTGTTATAATAGGAACTCATTAAAGTTTAAAATTGTCAGCTCATGAAATATGAATGCTTAAGATTATTATCTGTGTGTGTATTTTTTCTTTCGTTTTTTTTTTTTTTTTTGGCCTATATCCCATAATTGAAATAATTAGGTATATGATGACTGAAACTAAAATAAAATTAGTGGTTTACACGGCTATCTTCCTTCTACTTATAATAAAATACTTATCTATTAAAATTTATTGAAGAAATTAAAGGGAAATATATTTTTTTGAAAAATAAATAACAAATCGAAAGATAATGAGAAGAAAACGAAGATAGAAAGAAAAAAAAATGATTGTGGAATTAACATTTTAAATATTAATGCATTATTTTAAATTTTCAATAGTAAATAAAAAATAATTCAGTATGAGCCAAGTGACTGGCATGACCTACATGTACCGTGCTTGATGTTGTGATATATGGCTATAAGGCGAAGCCAGGCTGACATTATTTGCAATTTTAACACATTATTCTTAAAATTGATATTGCGAATCAAAAGATAATTTGGTACGCCAAGTGACTCGCTTGATGAAAATGCTTCACCCTAGCATTAAGATGCTTAATCTTATGATAGAGGTTCAAGATTAGTCACACATGCTTAATTGGGGCAATTAATTTTAGGAACAAACGTGCTTTGGTGTCTACAACTACAAGCATGCATTTTAAAAAATAATTACCCTAAGGTATGATGTACGTTTATATTATAGTTTATTACTTTAAATAAAATAAGCGCAAATGTTATTAGCAAAGGTATTGAGTTTAGTGCAATGACTCTTGTAGTGATCAGAATCAAACAGGACATCAAATCGATAAGGATACTAATTCACAGTTTATTGATTCAACCGGCATTATAAAATTAGTATATTTATTCATTTGTAAAATTTAGTTACATCATACATACATACATACATACATACATACATATATACGTACGTACGTACATACATACATACATACTTTGTTAATACAAACCCAAAAAGTAAGCTCGAAAGTTGGTGGACAATGCATAAGAGGCTTTTCAACCCTTGTGGTTGTGAGTTCAAGCCTCAACAATCTTAAATCTTCAAAATTTTAAAGTGCAGTCCAGCAACAAGTGGCTTGGTTGGCAGCCGACTTTTTGGTTCGGTCAAACCGGTTCAATCGACCATTCCAATTTTGACAACTATGTTCTCCCTAAATCTAACAACTTCCCCCCCCCCCCCCCCCCCCCCCCCCCCCCCCTCAACTATCATAAATCCATTACAAAATAACTAATGTTCTATAATGACCTTGACCCGTGGATTCCCACATAAAAAATCCATTACAAAATAACTAATGTTCTAGAATGATCTTAACCTGTGTACGCGTTGATCCCCACATAAAAAGTTTGCATGAGAGGTCGTGTATATATAAATAGGAGCGATGAACATGAATAATATCTTATTGATTAGCCATTTTGAATAAGTTTTTGTGATCAATCACAACTTCTGGTATTAGATTCAATTCAACCCGTTATTATGGGGAGAGATTTGTTGCGACAACATTTGTAGGTGTGTGTTGAATTCCATATTGAATAGCAAAATCTTGCCAATTCTTAAGTCCTCAACCCGACTCTAACAGGGCGAGTTCTTAGTAACGGATCGGGTTAGAGACAGAAGGTAAAATTTTATCGGGTTCGGGTGACTGTCAAAATAACAATTTTATAAGAGAACATGAAGCGTCATCCATTATGTTACCTATCAGAATAGGATTATGTTACCTATCAGAATAGGTGGCCTTGGTTAGTGCGAAATGAGAAAAGGAGGCATTCTTCGAGCAGCACTTTGAAAGCTTTTGTCTGGTGCTTTGATAAAAGCATTCTTTACCATATAATATACATATATTATGGATCACCCGTACCTACTACACTTCTAAACGAAATTAGTATGTTAATACAATTTTAGTCTAAAAATAGAAAAATATAGTGATGCATTCAATAATTAAATGAGAACAATTACAATAGCAAACTCTTAATAAATAAAAATACTCTGAAATATTAGTGCTAATTTTCTTGTGGCAATAATAATGAAATTGGAATATAATTCACAAAACAGAAGTTTCCAATTAATGCATTTGCTGAGACCATATCATTTCTCCTCGTAGCATCCCTAATTATTTTTGCACATTCTTGTCCTTTTTCTCAACACTTGAGGTTAAAAAAAAAAAAACAATATCAACAACAAAAAACATATTAATTAATTTGCCAGTTGCAAAACCATGAAATGAAACAAACTCATTAATAGAAAAAAAAAATTTTGGGAGTGCTTTAAGAAGTTCTTCAAAACTTCACTTTTTCCTCAAGCTCTCTAATGTGGCTTGAATTAAGCAAATTTAAATAAAAATAAAGAAAATAAACAACCCAATCAAATTTTAATAAAATATTTACATAAATCAATCAAATCAAAAAACTTCAAACCTCAAAATATTTACTAACAATTTCTTACCATAAACACAATGCTTCAAATAGGGATTGTAGGACTCAATAATGTAATTGTTCACCAATTTCCGCACAAACAAACATCAACACCAAAGTGTTATTAATTTATGTGAAAGCTTTAAGTAAACCATTCAGGTTTTTGAGTCCCAGCAACCAGTTCATTACCTAACAAATTCTTTTTCCGATCAGTCTTCAATTTCATTTGTGACTCATTGCCCAGTAGGATCTTATATGCATCCATTCCCCGTGAGCCACAAGTAAGTACTTGAGAAGTCACTTGGTGTGCCTTTTGAAGTGCTTTAGGAGTTTATTTGGCTTAAAATGTCAAATAAAAGATGGCACATGTTGTTTGGTCATTGTTAACACATTTTCCAGCTACTTTAAATGATTCAAATATGTTAAAAAAGAAACTTTCAGTTCGCCCTAAAAAAGAAAGTTCGAGTAAACATGTAAACATAATCAAGGAATATTCAAAAACTCCATTTCCTAGCTTTAGCTAAATAGAAGATAAATTCAGTTCGCGCCAAAAATTTATGCAACAAAAGAAAAATGAACTTCAGATAAGGGAAAGACAAAACCCATGATATCACTATAAAAGAAATATTTGCCAAAATAGCAAACGAAAGTTTGAAGACCCAATTATTACTTCAGCTCGTAAAGCAAACTACTAAGATAAATAAACCTTCATGACAATTACAAATAAAAATTTCAATTCCAAAATTGGATAATTATAGCGCTAAAGAATTCATATTTACAAGCAATACATATTTACACCGAAGGAGAAAAAGAATAAAAAGAAACATTCACCTCTTGTAATCACATAAAAGAAATCAATCATACTGACCTCATAATGTCCAAATTTTGGGACCTAGAAAAAAATCCCAATTCAATTGGTCCAAAATCAAAACAAAAATAATCACCCAGTGAAAGAAATAAGAGGATACTACTAACTCAATGCCAAAGTAGGAAGTTTCTAACCAATTCATATTTCCAACAGATACATATTTACAACCAAAGAGGAAAAGAAGAAAAGGAAATATTCACCTCTTGTAACCCAATAAAAGAAATCAGCCAATACTGACCTCATAATGTCCAAATCTTGGGACCTGAAAAAAGCCCCCAATTCAATTGGTCCAAAATCAAAACAAAAATAATAGTGATAGACCAAGTGAAAGAAGTAATAACAGAATCTTACTAACTCAATGCCAAAGCAGGTAGTTTTTACAGAGGAAAAAAGTAAAATAAACTGAAAAATGAAAAACAACAGGTAGTTCCTATTATGAATTTTGGTAAACACCTTGCATACAATAAAAATGTAATAAAATATGTGTTCAACCATCTCCTCACCCAACTTCCCAAACCCATCCAAAGTTTGACATGAACCCCATGTTTGTAACAATGAACTCAAATTCTTCATGTACCCGAAAACCTTTGCTGCGACAAATATAAGGGGAAAAAAAAGGTACTCTATTTAAAAGCAGGTACTAATATTTCTAAGTGAAACGTATCATCATAACAACAGCATACATATTCGAAAGCAACAAAAGAACATAAACCTGGGTGACTTGTAAAGATTATACGTTTTGCTAGAACCAATGAAACAAAATAAAAATAAAAATGAATTGACTGCTATTTTTGTTTCTCATAAGACTTTCTTCAAACAATTAGAGTACACAATCCTTTAAGGCATACAACCAATCATAAACACTTGTGGCAACATAAGAGGGAGCTCACACAATCAGAACCCATTTTGCAAACCTAGAGTGTGGCCATGGCTGGCGACCAACCTCACTCCTCTCTATTTTCTCTCTCTAAAACTCTCAAGCCGAAGACCCACCTCCCTCACTTTGAAAACATTACGGCTCTTTAGTTGATAGAGAGAAGAGAGAGCATCTTTGACGAAGGTAGAGAGTTGCTGTGTGAGAGATGGGTTCGAATGGGGAGCATTTCAAATTTTGAACAAACACTGTAAAGCACAAACGTTTTGATCTGTTGGATCAAAATGATCCCTACTAAAAGTAAAGATCTCAACGGTTCTATAGAGAAGCATTTAATGTTACACTTTGCAATACTTCTGCCACATTGCATCTCCAACGGATAGTTTTCCTTCTGATTTTTGTGCAGTCTCTTTGTAGTGAGAGAGAGAGATAGTGTGTGTGAAGATGAGAGAAGTTAACGTAGGAGATGAAAATTAATCTGAGCCGTAATATTTCAACTCAAATAGATTTCAACCATTGGTTTCATTTGGGCGGGATTTTGAGTGAGTGAGATTCACCCAAAATTAATCCAAGCCGTTGAATGAAGTTGAAAATAAACCTCATCTGTTGGATATAAAATATATGCCACGTAGGACAAATGTCCCATCAAAATTCAAAAAAAGTCCTATTTTATTATATAGATATACATATACAGATATATCTTGCAAAAACGGATTTGGAGACTATTTCAGCCAAGAAGATGGTTTTGTTTTGCCACTGAAAGTTTTAGAAAGAGAGAGAGAGAGATAGAGAGAGAGAGAGAGAGAGAGGAGGGAGGGAGAGGGAGATAACTTGAAGCAACTACTCTTGGTTCTTTCCCACCATTTGCAAGAACATATTAAGCCCACCCCCATCAGCAAAGGCAAAAACCATCTCTGTCACCCAATTTGTGAAATCCGCATTCAAGAACAGGTTGGTCATTGTAGACTCTTTTCTTTCCCTTACTTTCTCACCAAGAAGAAAATATTACTTACCAGTCATCTTGTTAATGATGGTCAAAGAACCCTTGAGATTGGGCGACGGCTGATTAAGTGGTGGCGACGAGGCAGCATTACAGAAGCTGTGAGAGGTGAGTTAAGAAAACTGTCAAGCTCGAGACACCATTGAAGGATCTACTCTCTCTATGTGAAGAGTTTTGTAACCGTTTGAACTACAAGTGATAGTGCATGATCTTTGTTCAGCAAAGGGGACACGCGGTTTTTCTCTCATTTTGGGTTTTCCATGGTAAAAAGCCGATGTGTTATTGGTTAAATGGTTTGTTCCCTCTTCTATCTTGGATTGTATAATATTGTTCAAAGTCATTATATCTTGACTTAATATTGTAGTAATAAGTCTCTCGAACAAAACACAGACAAAGGCTAGGTTATCTATGCTTTTTGGCAAAAAGATTCCTCAAAAATTCTGGGCTGAAGTAATAAACACTGCCTGTTATATTGCCAATTGAGTCTACTTGAGAGTTGGTACCAAGCAAACTCCCTGTGAGTTGTATAAAGGTTAAAAGCCCAATGTTAAGTACTTTCGAGTATTTGGGAGTAAATGTTATATCCTAACGAGATAGAAAGTAGTTGGGTAAGTTTGACTCCCGAAGTGATGAAAGAGTATTTCTTGGGTATTCCATCAATAGTAGAGCTTATCGTGTATTTAATTTGCGCACTTTAACTATAATGGAATCTATTAATGTTGTTATTAATCATTTAGAGATACCTACTGATTCCTCTTTTGATGAAGAGTGTGATGCAGGTAGTAAGCCTATAGTGGAGGAATTCGAGAACTCAGAAAAGGTAACCATAGTGGAAGAGACTGAAAGTGATCAATCCTTAACTAAGCAAGAAGTGACACTAGAACCCTCATCTAGAGTGAAGCTAAATCATCCAATGGATTAAGTAATCGAACGTGTAACTAAGCCTATGAAGACAAGGCGTCTAGTGAGAAATGAGGTAAACTATATGTGTTATACTTCTACTTTTGAGTCTAAAAATGTGAAAGAAGCATTGAATAATGAACATGGGATAACTGCTATGCATGATGTGTTAAGTGAATTTATACGAAATGATGTGTGGACTCTTGTACCTAAACCAAAGCATGTGAATGTGATAGGAACTAAATGGATCTTTAAGAATAAATCTGATGAATATGGTATTATCACAAGAAATAAAGTTAGGTTGGTGGCCCAAGATTATATTCAAATTGAGGGTATTGACTTTGATGAAACCTTTTTTCCTGTTGCAAGGTTGGAGTTAGTCCATATCCTTCTTGCCATTGCATGTCATTTAGGATATTTAAGAATGTGAGGTTTACCTAAAAAGTAACACTTGAATGGTATCTAAGCTAAGTGACGGATAGCCGGGCTATCAAAAGGAATATGAGCCATTGTTTCATCTTCCCACAAACAACAAATGATTCCCTTTGCATAACCCACTAGAGCCAAAGGCGTTTCTTGATCAAAAACCCGAACCAAAGTTGCTTTCTGCATACTGGAGCAAATACTGGTAGTGAATGAGCCCATACATCAACAGTTGTCGTCCGAAAGACATCATTGGAACTTCAAGCCGAGCTTTATGGACTAAGCAATTTTCCTTGAAATGAAGAAAGGCCCTCATTTCTTCTACCATACTGTCAAAAGATGACCATTGCATAACCCATTTGACCCGTTTGCATTTCTTTTCAAAAAACCAACCCAATGATCACTACCCACACTTGGTTAAGGCAAAGACACGAGTACATCTCTCAAAGTCGAGAAGGCAGAGTGAATGCTAGAAAGCAAGCATGAGATAGAAAAGAAAAAAAAAAAGAAGAAGAAAGAAAAGAGAGAAAAAGTAAAAAAAAAGAAAAAAGAAAAACAAGTACTACATAAAGATCCTAATAAAGGACAAGGGAATTGCAAGAAAGCCAGTCCTTTTCATCAAAATGCTCAAAAAGCAATAAAGAATTCTTGCCAAAAGTGATCATGGGTTCTCATCAGCCAAGTAGAGATAAATAGGATTTTAAGCCTTTGTCCATCCTTTCAAACACCCTATAGCCAAGCCGACATTATGGTCCAAAGAAAAGCCCTCTCAGATCAAGGAAAAATTGCTTAGACTAAATAAGCTCAGAGAAAGTGGTAGTAACACATGGACAAAATGGCATTTATAGGGGTAGGTTTCATCACTAAGAGCAGCTCTAGTCTTATGCAACCTTAGTTGAAGATAATAGTTTTGTGTCTACAAACCTTTTTCATTTCAGCTCGTGAACGTAGTCTACATTATGGTCCAAAAAGAAGTCTACTCAGATTGAGGGCTTAGCCGCCTATCGCTATGCTAAGGTCATAAAGGTTGTTACTCGAGCTATGTCCAGAAAGGTCGAGAGTTCAGCCATCCCTAAACACTAACTCTCTGAGAGGTAGCAACAAGGGTATCATTGCCAGGATGGTGCGAAATGCTATGACATTACAGCCAAAAAGGGGGATAAAGGATGAAGGGGCAAAAACCCCAATAAGAAGGATACCCCCATTTTCAAGAATATAAGTCTAGGGCATTCAAAAAGGCTTTTACTCTCACATTTGCACATTCATGATGTTTGCATTCCTATTCAATGAAAATTGCGGCATGAGCTTCACATATATTCAACAAAGCCCCTGCATAAACAAGCACACAAACATCTGCGTATATCATCCAAGCATCTCATAAATATCAGCATATCCATCTTATTTTAAGTTACAATACCAGAATGAAAAGGCATAAAATAAAAATCATCTGACGAAGTCTAAAATGTCCATATACTCATGAAAAGGTAAATCATAATGGGGGTGAATCCAAATCAAAGTTGCCCTAGTTAGCTGGATCAAGAAGAGACAAATCAGGGGCAACCTGTGAACCATCATTGTCGCGCCCCAATTTTTTGCACCCAAAAAAGAAAAGTGAGAAAAACACAGTGCTCTCTCATTAGAACTCATCCTCCTAGAAGGACGAGTGTGACTGGGCTTGAATTGAAAATGATTTGATTAAAGGCTTTCGAAAAACGTTTGGAGTCGCTACCTAACTTGATTAAGGTGAGTTAGGTCACCTAAAAACTAAACGCAATCCGAAGATTACACTTAGGGTTTTTTAAAACACTTTTGGAAAACATCTTCAAGAGAGGGTTTTTAAGAAAATAGGTTGTTTGGCAACCTTTGAAAATATTTAAGCCCTTTTAGAAAAATAACTCCATCTTGGTCTTTCGAAAATAGTGATCCTAAGTCCAGGGATTGGTTACGTGTAGGGAAGACCACTAAGTCATCACCCTACCCCATCCTTGCGGTACCTACGTGTCTATTCACCCTAGGTTCACTCATTAGAGTCCTTGATTAATACATGCCCAAAATATCCACTTTAGAAAAGAATTTTGAAAAAGATATTTGACATGATGCATGGTATACAAGTGCATGAATTTGATTTGATTTTGGAAAGTAGATTTGAAAAGACTTGATTTGATTCTTGAAATGGATTTGACAGGATAGATTTAATTTTGAAAGAAAGTTTTAAAAATTAAAAATAGAGATTTGAAAATAGATTTTTGGAATTGAAAGTTTGAAATCGGTCATGCAATTGGAAATTTGAAAAAGTTTGTGACCGCACCCATAAGGGTTGCCTACGTATCCCTTTTCGGGAATCAGATAAGTCGTAGTTCGGACACAAGTCCGATAGAAAATTTGATTTGAAAAGAGTTTGATTTGAAAAAGAGATTTAATTTG
Source organism: Euryodendron excelsum (assembly GCA_033060915.1). NCBI lineage: Eukaryota > Viridiplantae > Streptophyta > Magnoliopsida > Ericales > Pentaphylacaceae > Euryodendron > Euryodendron excelsum. Next base: position 32,095,922 of record CM065397.1, read on the forward strand.
AAAAAGGGTTTGATTTGAACTTTGAATAGAAGATTTGAAATTGAACTTGATGATTTGAAATAGACCTTAGAATTGACTTTGAACTTGATTTAGAAACATAGAGTTTTGAAAACATCTTAACATGAATTAACATTTGAAAACCCATCTTGGTTTAGAAAGGAATTTTTGAAGAAGAGTTGGAAGCTTCCTTACTTTAGGGTTAGGGTTGAACTAAGGTCTAGACATTCTAGGACTTAGGGTAACCTAGGGTTAAAGTATGAAATTGAATTGACTTAACTTGAACTTGAAAATCTTGATTTTGAAAAGTTTGGTTTTGGAAAACCTAGACTTAGGAAAGATAGGACTTAGGAAAGACTTGAGGTTTTAGAAAGATTTGATTGGAAATTTTGATTTATAAATCATGGAGAGTTGGAGTTTAGGAAAGATAGAATTTAGGAAATCTCGGATTTAGGAAAATTTTAAAATAGGAAAGTTCCACTTTAAGAAAGTTTCAAATTAGAAAAGTTTTGAAATAGGAAGGTTTCAAATTTAGGAAAGTTCCTTTTTAGGAAAAAGTTGATTTTGGAAATATTTGAATTTAGAAAGTTATATTTAAGAAAGATTTTGAATTTAGAAAGTTTAGAATTTTGGAAAGATTTAAGTTTAAGAAAGGTTTGGATTTAGAAAGATTCAAAGTTTGAGTTTTGGAAATACTTGAAGTTAGGAAAGATTTGAGTTTAAGAAATATTTTAGAATTTAGAATTTAGAAAGTTGAAATTTGGAAAGGTATGGAATTAGGAAATGTTCAAATTAGAAAAGATTTAGATTCTTATTTCCTAAAACAAAAGATTGGATTTTATTTCTACAAGAGGTGATTTGATTTTATTTCCAAAATTGAAAGATTTGATTTAGTTTTCAAAAATGGAAAATTTGATTTGACATAGAATTGGAAAGGAGGAATTTTGAAAAAATTAGGTTTAGAAAGCTATAGTTTTGGTATAGGGAAAGTGATTTTGGAAATCTTAATATTTGATGTAGAAAATAGAGGTTTTGAAAATCTATGTTTTGAGGAAAGATTGAAAATCATGTTTTAGGAGCGAAAATTAGGGTTTCCTAACCATGGCTCTAAAGTTTGACTTAAACTCTAAAAAAAAAACGATTTGGAAAGGAGATCTTTTTGAAAAGCGTGATTTTTTGGAAGGCAACTTGAAGAGTGTTTTTAGAAAGTAAAACCTTTGAAGAGAGTTTTTCGAAAGGAATTTTTGAAAAGAGTTTTTAGGAAAAAGATTTTTGGGAAGTAAACTTGAAGAGAGTTTTTAGAAAGTGAATGTTTCAAGGGAGCTTATGGGAAGGAATTTGAAAAGAGTTTTTAGGAAAGCAAGTTTGAAAAGAGATTTTTGAGATGATTTAAAAAGAGATTTTGAAAAGTAAGCTTGAAAAGCAATTTGGAAAGGGATTTGAATGTGGACTTTTGCAAGCCTCTAGAAATGTCTCACTTTCCTAAAACGATTCTAACCATAAGAAAATTAGAATCATTTTAGGATTGTGATTTTGAAAACAACAAGGATTTGAAAATATGGACCATGAAAGCCACTTTAAATTTAACACTTTCCTAAAGCAACTCTAACCATAAAAAGGCTAGAATCACCTTAGGATTGTGACTTTGAAAACAAGTTTTGGAAAAAGAAAATTTAATGCAAGTTTTGAAAATGATTTTCGATGCAAGCTTTGAAAATAAGTTTGAAAACAAGTTTTGGAGAGATGCATTATCATGATATGCACAATGCAAGTTGGGGTCATGAACATACAAGATTAAAGGTTTCACCACAAAATAAAGGGGGCCGAACCCACGTGGTCTCCGATCAGACTAAGAGAAAGCCCCTGATAATGTGACTTCAATAGTCTAATCCTACACATGAACCTAGGAGTCTCTTATTTCAAGCATGCAAGAAAGGGGGGTAGAAGATGGGGGATTAAAATAGAAGAAAATCCAAGTGGGTTAGGAGAGAGAAGAGAGAGAGGGGAAATTGGGTAAACGTAAATAGGAAGCCTACCTTGTGTCTTCTTTGGTTTGCTTGCTTCACTTGCTTTGTTTGTTTGCTTTACTTTGCTTTGGTCTTCGAGAGCTTTCAAATTACAGCACTTCAAGTCTTCAATGGAGGCTTTGGAAGCTCGTATATGAGTGTATAAAAGTGTATATATGCTAGGGTTTTGTATGTGGAGGCTAGGGTTTTGGAGAACCTCAAGAGAACTAAGGTTTGGAAGGGCTTCGAACTCTGTAATTTAAAGAGCAGAGTTTTTCAACTATGTTTTCGGACCCTATTTTGCGTTGGAGGAGGCTCTATATTTATAGACAGAAGACTGAACTAGCGCCCGCTACAATGGCGCCATGCAAAACTTTACATTGGCGCCACTAAGAGTGGCGCCATGCCATTTTTTGACTTGGTGCCACTACTAGTAGCGCTAGCCACTTAGGAAAATTTTTAGGTCGGCAAGCAACGTATCTTTTAAAGATTTGGGCGCCTGTATTAGTGACCACCATGCAATTTTTAGTCTGGCTTCACTATGAGTGACTCCGAGAATGATTTAAAGAGCTGGGAATGGCCTGAAGGGCTGGAAAGGGATAGGAACCCTTAGAATAGTGTCGTGGGGTTGATAAACTTGAAAAATAATATCAGGATGTGTTTGAGGGGTTGACCAGGCCATTGGTAGCAAAATGGTCAATCGGGCTGGAAAGCTGCCGGGATGAACTTGGAATGTCCCGAAAGAAGACTCGAGGTTTGGACACATTACCTAGAATGTTACAGAAGTTTACCGATTTGATACCTAGAGCCGGTGTGTTTGGAAAGGTGACCGGCCCACCAGGGGCAAAACGGTCATTTTGTACTAGGTTTACCGGAACTGACTCAGAATGATCCAGAAATGCATCGAAAGGCTAGGGATACTATAAAAAGCATCCCCGGGAGCTTATCAGTTTGATACCCAGAGCCAGTATGGTTCTCCGCGCTTGGATGCCTAGGGGCAAAATGGTCATTTTAACCGGAAGGTCTCGGAATTGGCCCGAAACCGACTGGAAGACACCTAATCATGCCGAATTGTCTTTAGGACAATCTTGGAAGGTTGGACTTACTGCTTTGAGAGCTTAGGTACTTCATCAAAAAAGCATGCCGAAAAATGCCCTAAGGGCAGTTTGGTTATTTTTCACCGGAGTGGGCTAGCAAGCATTGGTGTTAACCTAAATTTTAAGTGTTTTTGCCACTCTAACAGTAGTCCCATAACATAGGAGTTTGTTGGCAATTCCTTCTGTCGACTTGTTTACGAGTGTTTCTGCCACTCTAACGATTGCGATGTTTATGAGTACTTTTGTTACTCTATCGATTCGTGATCATTCCAAAGACTGTCTGATCTTAGGAAGCTACTAAGTGGACTTATCACCTGAGAAATCAACTTTTTCAAAAGGCGTGCCAAAACGGGCATTCTTCATTGGCAGGCTAGCAGGTGCCAAAGGTGGACCGTTCTACCATCTCGGGGACTTGGGGTCTCGTCCCAGTCTATGGGTTTAAAAGGACTTACTGTTCTGAAGATTTTTCTCAAAAAATGTGTCGAACTAGATGGACTTACCGCCTTAAGGGATTATCTTTGTTGAAAGGCACACCAAACTTGATTTGAACTGGATTGGACTGAAATTGCATTTGAACTAGAATTGAGATTGAAAAGGGAACTTACCATTTTCGAGAAGACGTGCCCACCGGAATTGGACCAAATAATGCCACAAGGGTATTTTGGTCATTATTCCTCTATTTGGGCCAGATAGGCCTGCGAAGCGATCGATTGAATAGATTATATCTAGAAAACTGGTTTGAACTGGAATGTGTCCATATCGACTTGAATACGAGTCTGGACGTGCCCACTGGTGCTTACAATCGGCTCCCTGTAAGAGAATTAGAAAAGCCAAGTCAGTATAGGTGATAGATAAGTACAATTACTACGAATGTAGGAAAAAAAGAGAAGAAAATGGGCTCACCGAATCACCACCTATTCGGGTTAACCGGGCAGATAAGGCAGCCACCTCCACTTGATATTGATCTCGCTCGCCCTTATACTAGTCACGCTCTGCCTGGAACTAATCCCTCTGGTCTTTCATGGTTGCATACTCTGATGGAGGCACATAACCCTGCGAATGGTGCCATAAATCCACCACCTCATGGCCTATGACCACACCTCCTACCACTACATCAAAGGAAGTCAAGCCTCCTGTGGATCTCTTAGCAAACTGGGTCATATAGTCAATATCTAGAAGAAGTAAGGAGGCATCACCTAGCTAGGGCTCAATCAATGGTATAGCAATATCCCCATAGAGAAACCCATACATGTCTTGGAGAGGAACATCGGCATCTCGAAACTCCTCATGAAACTAACACCAATGCCTCTCTCCCAAATATATCTCCCAAGACTCAGCCCTTATAAATGAGACTCTAGACAAAAATATGGGGACAAGATACCTCACAGTCTCATAATACTCTAAACCAGTGAAAGGCCTCTATGTCATGTCATTTGGTACCAACAACTCCAAGTTTGCCCGAATAATGACAAAATTTGTGATCTCGAAACAATGGTCAACCTGACGACGTGACCAGCTTAAGGCCCGAGGATAAGGGTCAGCCATACAGACCGAGGATGGCGAACGGGTAGGTACTCATAGCTCCACCAAATCAAGAAAGGCCAAAAGCCAATCATACTGCTCCAACGGGCCAATGTCCTCCGTCGTATACTCCTAAGGAAACATGCAAAGGTAAAAGATCTCCAGTCTACACCCTTCATGGCATCTAGATTAGCCATTAAACTCACCAATAGAAGAGGGTTGGTGAACATGTTGTTGCTATAGAAACTGCTAAATACTACAAATAACACCAACGATGCCTTATAATGGCCTAGTAGGCTGGTGGGGGCTCAATACTAAAATCCAAAATATGTCGACAGAGAAGGGCAGTAGGGAATGACGGCCTTGTAAAAGGTGGTATATCCAACAAATGAAAAACCTTGGTCACGTCAACATGCCTCAGCTTGATCCGGCGATCTGTAAAGGACATCCCAGTAATTATTGCCTAGTCTAATGGGGTTAGCCTAAGCTCAAATCCAACAAAATGGAATGTCCTACTCTCGCCAAACCACCTCTTAACCAAAGCACAAACCAGTCGATGATCCAACTGATCCGTCTGAAGCTGCATGAAAGAACTGAAGCCTATGTCAACTAAGAAGGTCTAGTAAGACGCAGCAGCTGACCTCATCACCCCAAGAGCCAGATGCAATGCCCCTTTGAAGGCAGAATGTCTGTGCAGAACCATCTGTCAGTGAGCGTAAGCACTAGGATGGTAGGTTAGGTCACCCAAAAGTGGGGTGTCGGCTACCTCTAGATCATCCAAATCAGGGTCAACATGCCTAATCTTGTCACTCGCCCTCCCATAACTTGTAAAAGGGTCCTTCGGCCCCTATGCCTCATCACTGTCATCGCTACCACTCTCCTCAATGTCTGGCTCAGAAGGTGGCTCAATGGCCGTCCGACTACTGCTAGTAGCGGCCCGACTGGTGGTCTGCTGACTGCTCCCAGAACGATAGCTGCTCCTACTAGCCTCTCCGGTATCTGGATAACCTCGAACGCCCTTGCCAAGTCGGCATCTCCTCTCGGATCCACCTTCACCTGCATCGGCCATCTTGGAAAAAGAGAAGAAAGAAAAGAAACATGTCAAGACCTATCAGTCAGCAACATGAACAATGGCAAAGATAAAAAGAAAATAAAAGAATACAAAAAAAAAAGAGGGACAAGGGCAGAAAATGTTTCAAGTTTCCCAAGAAATTTCTCAACTTCAAATTATCCAGTTTTATAAACTTTTTATGCTCAAAAAAGTTGTTTTCAAAATCAACCCCAGTTTTATAAACTTTTTATCCCCAAAAAAGTTGTTTTTAAAATCAATCATGGTTTTATAAACTTTTTATCCTCAAAAAGTTGTTTCAAAATCAATCCTGGTTATATAAAATTTTTATCCCCAAAAAAGTTGTTTTCAAAATCAATCCCAGTTTTCTAAAGCTTTTCCTTAAAAGTTCGCTATCGGTTTTCTAACTTTTTTCTTAAAAAGTTTAAATCAGTTTTAACCTCAATTTTTCAAAACTTTTCTCCCAAAAAAAAAAAAAAAACTGCCAATCTGGGCCCAAAGCTAAGGTTTTCAAAAAGCTTTCCCCTCCAAAAAAAGCAAGGTTTTTAAGGCTTTTCCTCAAAAGCATGGGTCCTATGGTTTCTTAAGGCTTTCCATTCAAAAGTCCTGGTACTATGGTTTGTTAAGGCTTTCCCTCAAAAGCCCCAGTTTGATAGTTTCTATGGCTTTCCCTTCAAAAGCCTATCTCTCTCCCTGTTCTGAAGAATTGTAAAGTTTCCCTAAACCTTTTTCACAAAAAATTTCAAGTGCCAAATTTTTTGAAAAATCTGGCAGAGTCCCATTTGTAAAATACTTTTACAATGTCACTCAACAACAAATTCACAACGTCACCAAACACATAACACCTTGTCACCCGCCCAACACGAGGCATAAACAGGCAAACACCAATTTTTCCTAAAATTCCCGAGGCTATTTCCTCACTTTTTTTCAAATACCTTCAAAAAAGTTCACAAGTTTTCCAAAAACACACACAAAACTTCTCAAAAATATTCCTAGAATTTACTATCAACAATCCAACACTCCTAGAATTTATTTCTCAAATTTTCCCAATTTTTCACATTTTCAACCTTTTTATAATTTTTGAAAAATCTAAAAATACAATTATTTTCAAAAAAATTACAAAACTTCACACGGTTGCTCAAATCATTTTTCTATATCATCCTACACAAAAATATTGTAGAAAATGCATCACCCATTGCCCAAATCACTAGTTTTTCTAAGCTTGCAGGAAACCCCTTTCATTAAACATGGCAATCTACACAAACTCACTTAAATGATCATCAAAACGCAAAAATGACTCCATAGATGCATTCAAAATGTTCAAGAACATTAATTTCTTCTTACACATGCTTCAAAAAGAAATCTACGCATTGAAATCAACCAAAAACAAGAAAACTCACTTTTTAAAATTTTTCGGCGATTTCTTCTTCTCCGGTGACTTTCTAGTGATAACGTCACTTCCCAGCAACTCCCCAACATTTCACAAACACTCCCCAACAATGCCCAAGCAAAATGCCTAGAAAGATTTTGGAGACAAAACTCAAAAAATGCAAAATGAAGCTAAAACCCTCAAACTCGTAGCTGCTGTTATAAAAACCCTCACAAGCTGTGCGCCACTATGAGTGGCGCACAGGCAAACTTAAACCTAGCGCCACTATGAGAGGCGTAGAGCCAAGCTGGGCCCCGCCTCGACTTTTTGCCCACCAAAACCAGTTTTAAATGGCCTCCTAGCTCCATTTTCAAGCTTCAACCTCCAATTTTCAAAAATTTCAAACCTCCAGTCCCTCCGACTGCCTTGCGACCTTAATTGGGTACTCACTTTTTCATTTTTTGCCTTCAACATGTAAAGAGAAAAAAAGAAGGGCCGCTATTAGCACCCCATTTTGGCCACTCGGTAGTCTTCAGCCCAACCGAAAACACCTCCAAATCGACACAAGCATACTCAAGCCCAAACCGGCTTCCCAGATCCAATCCAATCTGTCAACCACTTTGCAGGCCCGCTGGGCCCACTAGAAGCAAAATGACCAAAATGCCCCCATTACATTAGTCAGTCTAATCCAGACTGACACATCTTCCATAAGGCGATAAGTCTATTCAAATCCAAAGTCAAATCCATTTGTGTCGTCATTCGAGAAAGTTGATCCCTCATTGACGATAAGACCATCCAATCCAGCACGGCACGATCATCGAGAAAGTTCATTCCTCAGATCGGTAAAGCCCCTTTCACACTCATCTCTAGAAAGTACCTAAGTCCCTGAGATGGAAGAGCGGTTCACTTCTAGCGCCTGCTAACGTGCCAATGTAGAATGTTTGCTAATTCAACACATTCTTTGAGAAAGCACAAACCTCTCAAGAATAAAAGACTGCCCAAGTCCAACACGTTCTTTGAGAAAACACAAATCCCTTAAAAATGAAAGACCGTCCCAATCTGACACGACCTTTGAGAAAGTTTATCCCTCAAGGCGGTAAGATCCTTTCAAGCATGTCCACCGAGAAAGTACCAACTCCTCAAAACGGTAAGACCACCTTCCAAGTTGTCCCTAGACGGTCCGGCATATCCAGTGCCATCCAGTCAACCCCGGTCCTTTCTCAGAGGCTCCCTGGTCAAAATGACCGTTTTTTCCTTGAGCATCCAAATGTGTTAGAAAACAACACCAGCTCTGAATATCAAACCGACAACACTCCCAGTCAACTCTGGTCAACCTAATCACCCTAATCAATCTTGGTCAACCCTAGAACTCCCGGGAAGAGGTGACTGTGATCTGATCACTATCTTCTGTTGGCCCAAAAAGCACCCCAAGAAGGGGGTGAATTGGGTTTTTTGAAGATTAATGACAATTAAGATCAATTAAAATTAATATAAACAATGTAATAGTGATCAATCTATATGTAATGCAATGTAATCAAAAGAAGAAAGGAAAACAAAGCAATAGAAAGAACACAGAGTTATCAAGGTTCAACCACAATCCGTGGTCTACGTCATCACCCTAAGATCCCCTTGAAGTCTTACTCCACTATGTAATCTCCAATTATAAATGGATGCTGGTTGACCAAGTGCTCAACTCACTCGTTATACAAGAACTTCTTCTTACGTTCTTCAGCCATCAAGTGGTTTTATCCAAGATCCACTCAAACTTACAAGAGTTTTTCTTCCAAAAGAGAACTTTCAAACTTTCACTTATAAGTGTATAAAGATATACAAACGATTTGCAAACTCTCTAACAAGAGTGGATTAAACAACCAAAGCTCACACAGTGAAGACAAAGAGAATGTTCAGAATTTTTCTATTTGATCAGTCAGTGGATGTTTGTTTCTTGTGTCTCTTCTTGTATAAATACAGTTGGAGCTTGTATATAAACCCCTGTATTAATTTCATCCATTGGAGGTTGTTGGAGTTCATTTAATACACGTCCACTCCGTTATAATGTTAGAAAAACTAGTCGTCATATCCCAAAGATCGATTCTAGGCTTAATGGGTCCACTCTTCTAGTCTGCATTTTTCACATGTTGTCCACTGTCTCCATTAGTCGGCTCTTCATATCTATAAGTCGGCTCATTTATCATTCTGTCTTCAAGTTATTTTGCTTTTATCTTCATGAGTCGGCTCTTCATTTCCATGAGTCGACTCTTTGTACAGAAATCTTGCTTCAGTCTTCATGAGTCGATTCTTTATATTCAAGGGTCAGCTCATTAATCATTTGGTCTTCAAGCTTTTTGCTTCTGTTTTCATGAGTCGGCTCTTCATCTCCATGAGTCGGCTCATTGATCATTCTGTCTTCATATTTTTGCTTCTGTCTTTATGAGTCGGCTCTTCATTTCCATAAGTCGACCCTTTGCACAAAAATCATCATTCTGTCTTCCAATGATCAAGTTCATCTTCAGCCATATTATAAGATCTTCAAGGAATCTTCCCTTTAGGGTATGATAATCAATCAAACTCTTTAACTCATCAAAGTTAACTTCTATTTAATTTGGATTGATTCAATCATTTGATATTCATCTTTTCTTGATTTCCAAATTGTCAGGGCTTCACTCTATCAATGCTAAGCTCTTTTGCCAATCTTTCTCTTTCATTGTCGTGCTCTTTCTTTCGATGCTCAGCTATTGCTTTCATTGTCGAGGTATTGCTTTCATTGCTGAGCTATTGCTTTCATTGCCAATTTCTTCTCTTTGCTAGCAATTCTTCTTTCTTTGGAATCACCTCAATGAGACTTTTGTAAGCTTGATGAAATCTCTTCAAACATATTGTCTTCATTGATTCTTTACATCTCAAAAGAATTCTTCACTTGGATTCTATATAGAGATCATGCAAACAAGATGAATTCTCTTCTCAAGCATTTTTCCAATCACATTATCTTGAATTAACCTTTTGCACACTTGATGAAATCTTCTTTTGAGCTTTTTCAATCTCTTCACAATCAAATCATCTTCAATGATATTTGCACATTCTGACGAGGTCTTCAATCTTTCTGAGTGCAGGATAGCTTCATTGAGTCTATGTATACTTGATGAAAGTCTTATTTGAATACCTTCAATCTCTTCGAATGCAAAACATTTGTTTGACATAGAAATAGGCGTCAATGCTCTGTTTGGTTAATTGCATGATCCTGGGCTTATTTTGCATTCACTTTGACAGGTATTAGACTTAAGATTGAATTTTAAGTCTAAATTATAAACTTTATTAATCTATACACTACATAAATGCATTAGTAAAATAACACAAGGTTTGGTTATCATCAAAATCAACATGGGAATCAACCTTGAGTTAACAATCTCTCCCTTTTTGATGATGACAAAATCTTTTGCCAAATAAGATGATATATGATTAAATGAAGTGGGCAGAATTAAATGACATACCAGTAAAGAACTCCCCTTTTGTTTCGTAATTAAGCAAATGATGCTTAGAGGATAGAAGACTTCTCAAAAAGAACTTTGTTAGTTAATTTAAAAACAAATTCAGGAAAAAGATTCATGTTACTCCCCCTAAAAACATCCTCTATAGTTATCAAATATTACTTATATCATTTCATTTCCATTCAATGACAATTCATCAAACAACTCATTGTTCATTTTAGTGATTCTCCATTTCTTGTCCAAATCTCCTTTAATTTTAATACAAGTGCAATTCTAATACAAGTGCAATTCTTCTCTCCCAAACATCCTTAGTTTAGTTTGCACTCAATCTTGTCCAGTTCTTCTCCAATTCTTCTCCCCCTTTTTGTCAATCCATCAAAAAGAGAAAGAAAATGAAAATAATAGGCAGGTACAATAGCAAAAAATATTAAAACCAGATAAAATGTATAGTCAGGAAAGCAATCAAGAAAGCAAGTAGTTAAAGAAATCAATTGGGCACCAGAACAGAATTATATTTCATTCATTCAAGACTGTGATTACTAAAGGTTGTACAATTACAGTTCATAAAAATTATGCCACAGAATCAACAAAACAAAAGAAAATGTGATAACAGGACCATGAGTGACGGAGCCATCAGTGTTCAAGATGATGAGGAGGATTTTGGAGGAGTTTAAAGAGATGGAGAGGGAGAGGGTGATAAATCAATAGGATCTGAAGCAGTGTTGGATGGACCAAAAAAGGGTCTAGATCTCAAGCCATATGGCCTCCTTTGCACAAAACTAGAAACTAAGGTAGATGGTGTGGCTCGCTTGGTTGAACCAGCTTTCTTCCTTGGTACAGCATCCTCAGATTCATCCTCAAAGAAACTATCGGCAAGCTCATCCTCAGATTCAACTTTTGTGTCCTCTAATTCTTCATCTGGTTCCTTCTCTTGTTGAGCTCTGCCGAGAGTTGTGTGAACAGTTTCAGGGTCTTGTTCTCCCTCATTTCTCTCTTCATTTTCCAGTTCCTTTTCCACTTTCTCTTCCTCCACTGCAATGCCTTGAGCCTTTTTGAGTTGAATCACGTCTTGCTTAAGGCTTTTCAACTATAGCAACCCATCATCAAGCTTTTGGTTCATGCTTTGAAGCATGTTCATCATGTTTCCCAATGGTTCATCAACATGAGAGGCTTCAAGGGTTTGGGCTAAGGGTTTTCTGGGTCTAGAAGCAGATGCTCTTTTATGTGAAGAGCCAGCAGGGGCAACTTTGTTAGGCCTTGGAACCCAATGGCCATTAACTTTCTTGTATCTCATCCTACTCAAGGTATACTTACTGTATTCATCTTTATAGGGATCAGTCTTTCTGTAGTTTACACCCAAGAGATTGACTTGAAAGTGTTTGAAGATCTTGGTGAGCAACATCCCATAGGGTAGGTTTTTGGATGAGGTGGTAGCGACATTGCCCATGTTGGAGAGAATATAGTGTGAAACATCAATTTTGGTGTTCATGAGGAAGGTCCATAAAAAGAACAATTCCTTCTCACTTACACGTTCAAAACTACTAACTTTGGGTAAGAAAATTGTGACCACAAAATGGTGTACCAGTCTCAACTCAACAGAAAGCTCATTGGCTATAGGTTGGGTGGACTCGAGTGGGTCTTGACCATAGAGAACTTGAAGTTGTCTATTTTGGTTAATGGTTTCAAAATAGGTTTCTCCACCATACCCAGTTCCCATAATCTCAGCCAAAGTGGCTTCATTTAGAGTGATTTGCACTCCATTCACAAAGCTAGTGATTTCGGTTCTTCCAACCTTCTTCATGAAATTAGAGTAGAAATGCGTAACCAATTTTGGGTATACATTCTCTCTAATTATTGTGTAGGATTTCCATCCTACACTAGTAAGGGTGTGAGGGAAATCGAAGTTTTCACTTTCAAAATAGTCATAGTTTATCCAACATCCATTCAAAACTTTACTCAGACCGAAAATATTCATGTACCTTTCCTCTGCCAATGCATCTCTGAAATGTGCGATATCCCATCTAGGTTGCTCTTCAGGAGCCCTTTCTACTGATTCTCTAATGACTGGTCTAACCCTTTTCTGCTTCTGAGTACGCGAAGAGGGGCATTAGGGTTTTCTCGTCCTGGTTCGATTTTAAGAGCCATTGAGGGATTAGGAACTTTGAGACAAGATGAAATGGAGTCAATTAGGGTTTATAAGATGACTAAGATGAAGATTTGTTAAGGTTTAGGGGTGACGGTTGGGCTTTGGTGCGAATAGGGGAGCCGGAGAGAAAAAGAGTGAGAGTAAGCGAGAGTGAGGGAAATTTTTAATGTTTGTAAAAGTGGGCTTCGTGAAAGTATATAGGCCCGACTCATGAGGCGACTCATGAACTTGATGAGTCGACACATGCCTGTTAATGAAATAATTTGAGTCCATTGTCATGATGAGTCGAACCTTTGAAATGGAGTGTCGACTCATGCAACCAGACTGGGCATGTCAAGTATAAGGAACTTAGAATATGACCTTTTTCAAGTTTTGAGGTGATAGATATCTTAATGCGATCATGTAATGCAACATGAATTCAACAAATGCAATTCATATGAATGATAATCAGATTTAAAGCATTCAAAACACAAATTTCACTTGAATTAATCAAGTTTTAAGACATAGGATCACTCATCCCTAATTCTCTTCTTATCATACAAAAACGATCTTCACTCAAAAGTTTAGTAAAGATATTAGCCAATTGCATATTAGTGCACACAAAATCAAGTTTAATATCACCTTTTTGTACATGGTCTCGTATAAAGTGATATCTAATTTCAATATGCTTTGTGCGAGAGTGTTGAATAGGATTTTTAGATAAGTTTATAGCACTAGTATTATCACACTGATCAAACAAGATTCCATAATCTTCTAATTGTTGTTTGATCCACAACACTTGAGCACAACAACTTCCAACTGCTACATATTCAACCTCAGCTCTGGAGAGAGCAACTAAATTTTGTTTTTTGCTATATCAAGATACAATCGTGTTACCTAGGAGTTGGCAAGAGTCACTTGTGCTCTTCCTATCAACTCCACTCCCCGCATAGTCAGCGTCAGTGAAAGCATTTAAATTAAAACATGTACTCTTTGGATACCATAATCCAATATGTGGTGTGTGCTTAAGATAATGAAATATTCTTTTTACAGCAATCACATGAGATTCTTTAGGATTTGATTGAAAACGAGCACATAAGCAAACACTAAACATTATATCTGGTCTACTAGCAGTTAGATACAATAGGGAACCTATCATGCTTCTATATAGTTTAGTATCTACTGACTTACCTTTCTCATCGCTATCCAATTTTGTTATAGTACTCATTGGAGTACTTATAGGCTTTGCATTCTCCATGCCAAACTTTTTGATCAAGTCTTTAATGTACTTGGCTTGGTTGATGAAGATGTCTTCCTTCGATTGCTTGATTTGAATTCCAAAAAAGTAGTTGAGCTCGCCCATCAAACTCATCTCGAATTCTCCCTGCATACATTTAGCAAATTCTTCGCAAAGCGATTCGTTAGTAGCACTAAGTATAATATCGTCCACATAAATTTGTACTATAAGCATATCATTGTTTTTTATTTTAATAAAAAGAGTGGTGTCTATTTTTCCTCTAAAAAAATCTTTTTTAATCAAAAACTTACTTAGTCTTTCATACCAAGCCCTTGGGGCAAGTTTCAAACCATACAAAGCTTTTGTGAGTTTGAAAACATGGTCAGGAAATTTTGGATCTTCAAATCCAGGTGGTTGTTTAACAAAAATTTTTTTGGTGATTAAACCATTTAGAAAAACGCTTTTAACATCCATTTGATATAATTTGAAATCTTTAAAACATACAAATGCAAGTAATAATCTAATGGTTTCTAATCTAGCTACTAGAACATAAGTTTCATTAAAATCAATGCCTTTCTCTTGGCTATAACATTGAGCAACAAGTCTTGCCATGTTCCTCACAGCAACTCCGGACTCATCCATTTTATTTCCAAATACTCATTTAGTTCTAATGACTGGATGATCACTAAGTCTAGGAACAAGGTGTCATACCTCATTCCTTTCAAATTGGTTCAATTTTTCATGCATTGCATTTATCCAAAATTCATCATTTTCAGCATCATCAAAACACTTAAGCTCTATTTGTGATAAGAATGCAAGATGATTACATATATTTTTTATAGAGGAATGAGTTTTTACTCCTTGTGAAGGATCACCTAAGATTTGTTCCGTAGGATGGTTATGCACAAAGTTCCACTCCTTAGGTAGACCTTCATTGATTTCTTGTTAGCAGGTAGGAACTTCTTGTGCTCCTCTTTCTTTTTTAGGTTCTTCATTTGAGCTTGGTTGGATGTCCATCTTTTCTAAATCTGATTCTGGCTCATCTGCATCGTTACTTGTAACATTCTTCGAAGAAAGGGTAAATTCATAAAAGGTGACATGGACTAATTCTTCAACCATTAGAATCTTCATATTAAAGACTCTATAAGCCTTGCTATGTGTTGAATAGCCAAGAATACACCCTCATCAGATTTTGCATCAAACTTGCCGAGGTTGTCTTTATTGTTATTCAATACAAATCATTTACATCAAAAGCTTTAAAGTATGAGACATTGGTTTCTTATCTTTCCGAAGTTCATAGGGGGTTTTGTTCAATAAATTTCTGAACAAAATTCAATTCAAAACGTAACACGTTGTGTTAACAGCTTCAACCCAAAAATATTTTGTTAAACCATTTTCGCAAAGCATGGTTCTAGCCATTTCTTCTAAAACTCTATTTTTTCTCTCAACAACTTTATTTTGTTGAGGTGTTTTAGGGGTTGAGAAGTTGTCATCAAAACCATTTTCATCACAAAACATTTCAAAGGGTTTGCAATCGAATTCCGTTTCATGATCAGTCCTAATAGAAGTGATTGAAAATCTTTTTTCATTTTGGACCTTTCTACAAACTTTTGTGAAGAAAACAATTATCTCATCCTTATGAGCTAAGAAGAATGTCCATGTAAATCTAAAATAGTCATCAACGATAACAAGTGCATATTGTTTTCCACCAAGACTCAAAGTCCTAGTTGGTCCAAATAAGTCCATATGCAATAGTTATAGTGACATAGAGGTAGTGAGCATATATAAGGATTTGAAATAAATTCGAGTTTGCTTACCTAATTGACAAGCATCACAAACTCTATCTTTGTCAAATTTTATTTTTGGAAGTTCTTTGACCAAATCATTTTTAGAAACCTTTGAAAGTATGCTCATGCTAATATGACCAAGTCTTCTATGCCACAACCAACTTTCATCATTATTCATAGCAGCAAGGCATTCTACTTTGCAAGAAGATAAATCATTAAGATTGAAAACATAAATATTACCCTGTCTATGTCCAGTGAGAATTGTCTTGTTATTATTAATATCAATTACATTACATTTAGAAGATTCAAATACAACCTTGCATCCTTTGTCACAAAGTTGACTAATGCTCAAAAGATTGTGTTTGAGTCCTTTAATAAGCAATACATTTTCGATAGAAGTAGAAGAATTCTTACCAATATTACCTATACTGATGATCTTCCCTTTGCTATTGTCACCGAATGTGACAAGACCTCCATCCTTTAGTGAGAGAGATGTGAATTGTACTTCATCTCCCGTCATGTGCCTTGAGCATCCACTATCCAAGTATCAATGGTCTTTCTTAGATTTTACTTTAAGGCAAACCTGCAAAAATGATTTATTTGACCTTAGGTACCCAAATCATCTTGGGTCCTTGGGGGTTAGTCCTCAATGGTTTTCTAGGGATCCATGCATTTCTAGGAACATTTGATTTTTGTAAGACATAGCATCTACTAACAATATGTCCTATTTTATGACAATAAAAGCATTAGACTTGTGGTTTTCCAGTTGAAGCAATAAATCTGCCTTTTGAAACTTTCTTTCTTTTAAAAGGATTAAAACCAAGACCAGCTTTGTCTAATGAACATTTTTGTTTTCCTAAAATTGCATCTAGTTTTTTTTTTTCCATTTACACATCTAAAAAGAGTTGTTTCCAAGCCTTTAACCTTATCAAGTAAAATCTGATTTTCTTTTGAAGAATCTTTTTGAAAAGCGTTTTTCTTAATTTTATCCTTCAAGACACAAACTTTATTTTTCAAAACTTCATTTTCTTTTTGTAAAATTTCATTTTCATTAGTAAGAGTGGAAACCATCTTTTTAAGAAGTCCATTTTTAATTCCCATTTTTCTGAATTCACAAATTAGATCATCAAATGCATCTTGTAATTCATTAAAAGTAAATTGGGAAGAGTTTGATTCCTCACTTTCATCCTCGTGAGCCATGAGACATAGGTTAGCCACTTCTTGTGGTTTGGCTTCTGCTTCGGAGCTTGATTCTTCACCATTACTCCATGTCGTGGCTGCCATGGCCTTCTTCCCTTTATATTTCTTTCCTTTCTTTCTGAGCAGAGAACACTCTGTCTTTATATGGCCAGGCTTCTTGCATTCATAGCATGTAATGTTGGATTCCTTACTAAGTTCTCCTCTGGCTTTATGCTTCTTTCCACCTCTCTATTTCTTTTTTATGAATCTTTTGAATTTTCGAGTGATGAGAGCAATTTCATCTTCATTCTCATCACTTTTTAATTCATCATCTTGACTAGTGGATTTGAATGCAACTACCCTTTTCTTTTTTTCTTCATCCTCTTGGGCATGTTGCTTTTGAGTGAGCTCATGAGTCATTAAAAAGCCCAAGAGTTCTTCAAGAGGCAGGATGTTGAGGTCCTTTGCTTCTTGGATTGCTATGACTTTAGCTTCCCAAGCTTTTGACAAAGATCTTAGAATCTTCCTCACCTACTCAATGTTAGGATACACCTTTCCAAAAGATTTTAAGTCATTAATAATATTGGTGAACCTTGTGAACATTTCTATGATGGACTCATCAGGTTTCATTTTAAATAGATCATAACTATGTACCAAAATATTGATTTTAGATTCCTTAACTTGATTGGTAGCTTCATGTGTGACTTCTAATCTATTCCATATTTCTTTGGTTGATTCACAAGTGGAGATACGATTAAATTCATTGGGGTCAAGTGCACAATATAAAATATTCATGGTTTTGGCATTAGATTGTAGCATTTTCAAATCATCTTCATTCCATTCAGATTCTAATTTAGGGATATCAGTTCTATTTACTCTAGTTGTAGGTGTTTGGGACCATTTACAATAAGTTTCCATAATTTATAATCTACCGATTGGATATAGATTCTCATTCTATTTTTTCAATAATTGTAATTAGTACCATTGAACATAGGTAGTTTGTTTGTGTATTGACCCTCACCAAGAAAGCTTCCAAAGTTGGTTGCCATGGATCTATTCCTATGTTGTCAAGCCTAAATCAAGAACACAAGCTCTGATACCAATTTTGGCCTAAAAAGCAACGCAAAAGGGGGAGGGGTGAATTGGGTTTTTTAAAGATTAATTAAAATTAATCTAAACAATGTAACAGTGATCAATCTATATATAATGCAATGTAATCAAAAGAAGAAAGGAAAACAGAGCAATAGAAAGAACACAAAGAGTTACAGAGGTTCAACCACAATCCGTGGTCTACGTCCTTACCCTAAGATCTCCTTGAAGTCTTCCTCCACTATGTAATCTCCAATTACAAATGGATGCTGATTGACCAAGTGCTCAACTCACTCTTTACACGAGAACTTCTTCCCAAGTTCTTCAGCCACCAAGTGGTTTTGTCCAAGATCCACTCAAACTTACAAGAGCTTTTCTTCCACAAGAAAACTCTCAAACTCTCACTTATAAGTGTATAAAGATATACAAACGATTTACAAACACTCTAACAAGAGTGGATAAAACAATAAAAGCTCACACAGTGAAGACAAAGAGAATGTTCAGAATTTTTCTATTTGATCAGTCAGTGGATGTTTGTTTCTTGTGTCTCTTCTTATATAAATGCATTTTGAAGCTTGTATATAAATCCCTATATTGATTTCATCCATTGGAGGTTGTTGGGTTTATTTAATGCACGTCCAGTCCATTATAACGTTAGAAAAACTAGCCATTATATCCCAGGGGTCGACTCTAGACTTAATGGGTCGACTCTTCTAGTCTTCATTTTCCACATGTTGTCCACTGTTTCCATGAGTCGGCTCTTCATATCCATGAGTCGGCTCATTTATCATTCTGTCTTCAAGTTATTTTGCTTCTGTCTTCATGAGTCGGCTCTTCATTTCCATGAGTCGACTCTTTGTACAGAAATCTTGCTTCAGTCTTCATAAGTTGATTATTTATTTTCAAGGGTCGGCTCATTGATCATTTGGTCTTCAAGCTTTTTACTTTTGTCTTCATGAGTCGACTCTTCATCTCCATGAGTCGGCTCATTGATCATTCTGTCTTCACATTTTTGCTTTTGTCTTTATGAGTCGGTTCTTCATTTTCACGAGTCGACTCTTTGCACAGAAATCATCATTCTGTCTTCCAATGATCAAATTCATCTTCAACCATATTATAAGATCTTCAAGGAATCTTCTCTTTGGGGTATGATGATCAATCAAACTCTTTAACTCATCAAAGTTAACTTCTATTCAATTTGGATTGATTCAATCATTTGATATTCATCTTTTCTTGATTTCCAAACTGTCAGGGCTTCACTCTATCAATGCTGAGCTTTTTTGCCGATATTTCTCGTTCATTGTTGAGCTCTTTCTTTCGGTGCTGAGCTATTGCTTTCATTGTTGAGCTATTGCTTTCATTGTTGAGGTATTACTTTCATTGCCGATTTCTTCTCTTTGCTAGCAATTCTTCTTTCTTCTTTGGAATCACCTTAATGAGACTTTTATAAGCTTGATGAAATCTCTTCAAACATATTGTCTTCATTGATTCTTTACATCTCAGAAGAATTCTTCACTTGGATTCCACGTAGAGATCATGCAAACAAGATGAATTCTCTTCTCAAGCATTGTTCCAAATCACATTGTCTTGACTTGTCCTTTTGCACACTTGATAAAATCTTCTTTTGAGCTTTTTCAACCTCTTCATAATCAAATCATCTTCAATGATCTTCGCACATTTTGACGAAGTCTTCAATCTTTCTAAGTGCAAGATAGCTTTATTGAGTCTATGCATACTTAATAAAAGTCTTATTTAAACACTTTCAATCTCTTTAAATGCAAAACATTTGTTTGAAGTAGAAATAGGCATTAATGCTCTATTTGGTTCATTGCATGATCTTGGGCTTGTTGTGCAGATTCAATTTTAAGTCTAAATTATAAACTTTATTAATCTGCACACTAAGTAAATGCATTAGTAAAATAACACAAGGTTTGGTTATCATCAAAATCAATATGGGAATCAACCTTGAGTCAACATCTTCAACCACACCGGGCTCTAGGAATCAAGTCGGCAACCTCCGGGACACTTTCTAGAGTATTCCTTTCCATTTCTAGCTAGGCCCCATTGTCCTGCACCTTCCCTTTTCAAACTAGAATCTCCCTATTCTACTTCGGGTGAAGCATGACCATTCTTTAGCCGTGCACCACTAATATTGGCACATAACCCCCAAAATCAGTTATGAATTGACCAACCCCGTATCCAACCTTTTTTCAAGCCAACATTAAATACCCCTGCACCACTCTTAGTGGCGCATAGCTAAACTCAAAGTGTGCGCCACTTCAACTCCCCTGTCTTTGCACTATAAATATAGGCCTTCTCCCTCACTATTTTGGGTCGATTTGAGATAGCTCCTGGAGCACTCTTTCTCTCTCTCTTGAAATCTCGCCGACCGAGACTGAATTCAAATTTCTGAAGCCCTAGCTTCCAAGCTCCACTGAAGGTTCGTCTCGCTGCCCAAAAGCTCCCGAAGTCTTCTCAAGTCTAAGGCCCAAGCCTCCGTCAAAGAAAGAAGAAACGAGACAAGGTAAATTTCCTGTTTACTTTCCATACTCTCCCACTTTCTCTTCTCCCTCCAAACTCACTTGGGTTCTTCTCTTTTTTAATCCCCTAGCTTTAAACCCTCCTTTCTTGCATGCTTGCAAATAAGAAGATGTTAAGTCCATGTCGAGAGTGAACAATAGGAGATTACCAATCGAGACTCTCTTGTTAGCCCTGACTTGCTTCATGACATGGCCTTAGGACCCTCTTGGAATGTGGTGATACCTAGCCTAGTATTTTTCATGTCGTTATTATCGTTGTCATGCATTTGCATTCTCATCATGTCTTTACCCCTTAAAACCATTTTCAAAGTTTTTTTTTTCTCACAACCGCAATTCTAGGTTGATCCCAACCCTCTCATGGTTAGGGTTTTCCTAGAAAAGTGTGACATTTTTAAATGGCTCCCTTTAGCCTACATTTTTGTTTCTTTTCAAAAACCTGGTCTCAGAACGATCCTAGTCTTTTCATGATTAGGGTGGTTTCGAGAAAGTATGACATTTAAAAGGACCCAAAAGGTCTACATTTTTGGCTTCGTGCCTTTATTGTTTTTCAAGGCCACAAGCCTAAAGCAATTCTAGACTTTCAATGGCTCGAATGGCTTTAGGCAAAGTGAGATATTCATTTGGATGTCTAAAATTCAAGTTAGGGTTTCAAGCCCTAAAATATGTTTTCAAAAGACTCGGTTATTGAACTATTTACAAAAATCTCATTTGTCAAACCCTATAAGTCCAACCCTAGGAAAATTTCGTTTTTGCCCTCTCAAAAACTTTCCTTTTTAAAGCCAAAATTATACATTTTTCAAACCCTCAAAATTCTCAATTTCCAAGTCCATCGAAAATTTCCTTTTCCAAACCTTCCTTCTTTAAATCAATCAAATCAAAACCTTCTATTTGAAATATCTCAAATTACTCCTTTTTTAAAACCTTCCAAATTTAAAACCCAAATCAACTCCTTCCATTATGGAAATAATCCAAACTTTCCTTTTTCAAAATCAAATCAAATCTTTTCGAATCAAATCTCAATCTTCCTGAAAAGGAAACATTTTCAAATCCAATCTTCCTGAAAAGGAAACATTTCCAAATCAAATCTTCCTAAAAAGGAAGCATTTCAAAATCAAATCAAATCAAATCTTCTTAAAAAGGAAACATTTTCAAATCCAATCTTTCTCAAAAAGGAACTATTTCAAAAATCAAATAAAATCTTCTTGAAAGGAAACATTTTCCAAGTCCAACTTTCCTGAAAAGGAAACATTTTCAAACTTAAACTTTTTTGGAAAGGAAACTTTTTAAAAATAGAAACTCATTTCAAAATTCTAACTCTTTTGGACTCTTGTTAGAACTATGGTTGACCTGATCCTCTTTAAGGAGGTACGTAGGCAACCCTTCATAGGGTGCGGTCACAAC
This sequence comes from Euryodendron excelsum, assembly GCA_033060915.1. NCBI lineage: Eukaryota > Viridiplantae > Streptophyta > Magnoliopsida > Ericales > Pentaphylacaceae > Euryodendron > Euryodendron excelsum. The sequence continues at coordinate 32,117,824 of CM065397.1, forward strand.
CTTTTTCAAAGTCTCAATTCCATTTTTCAAACTCAACTCCATCTTTCAAACGCTTTTTCAATTTTGTTTTCAAAAGTTTTTCTGAGTGGATAGCATTAAATATAGGTAACCAGTGAGTCATAATTAGGTGAGTAAAAGGTGAATAGACACATAGGTACTGTCAGGGTGGGGTAGGGTGATAGCCTTAGGATATCTTCCCTACATGTAACCAACCCCTGGACTTAAGAATTTCTATTTCAAAGACCAAAATTAGAGTTAATTTTCAAAAAGGTTTTCCAATGTTTTTAGGTTTATCAAACAACCCTACTTTCTGAAAACCCTCTCATGAGGACGTCTTTCAAAAATACCTTTCAAAACCTAAGTTTAACCCTAGCACACCTTTAAATATGTTAGGTGGTGACTCCAAAGACCTTTTTAAAAAGCCCTAATCAATTCCATTTCAAACATTCAAACCTCGTCACATTCATCCTTCTAGGAAGACGAGTTCTAACGAGAGAGCACCGTACCAGTTCCCGCCCGGGCTAAGAAGGGCCTGGCATCCAGAAACAGGGCATGATAATAATACAAAGCTTTTGAAGGAAAATAACATGTTGCTGTAAACAACTACATCTTCTGAGAGATACTCTTACTTATAGAGTTTCTTGAGATTGTTCATGTTCCAAGGTCGTGGTAGTTATCATCATCCTTCAACGATTTCTAGTCCATATACCCCCACACCGACTTGGGACGCGACTCTATAGGGACCCCCCAGTTAGCAGTGAGCTTTCGGTCTTCTGGATTTTTCGTAGCCATCAGTACTTTTCATAACTCTAAGTCTCCAAGTACAAAGGCTCTTGGCTGAACCCGTTTGTTGTAGGAGCGGCTTAGCTATTGGTAATAGCCCGTAAGTCTGATCAAGGTCGACTCTCTCTTTTCTTCGATAAGGTCGAGGTCTTTCACCAAAGTCTTATCGTTGAGGTCAGTATCAAATGCTACCGATCTGATCGTAGGGAGTCCAACCTCCAAGGGAATCACTGCCTCCACCCCATATGCCATTGAGAAAGGGGTTTCTCTAATGGATCTCCTTAGAGTGGTTCTGTAAGACCATAGGACGTTGAGGTTTTCTTCTACCTGTCTTCCCTTAGCTTTTTCCAACCTCTTTTTAATCTCATTCAGTATAGTTTTGTTAGATATTTTGGCTTTCCCATTGCAATGTAGATAGGTCAGTGTTAAATAGTAGTTTCTAATCCCAAGATTGTTGCAAAATCCTCTGAACATGTTGTCGTCAAACTGGGTGCCATTGTCTGATACTTGTGAACGGGGTATGCCAAACCTTGTAACAATATTTCTCCATGTAAACATTTTAGCATCAACTTCTCTGATAGCAACAATGGTTCTGCTTCTACCCACTTAATAAAATAGTCTGTTGCCACTATGAGGAACCTCTTATTCCTTGGAGCTCAATGCAGCAGTCCAACTATGTCTAGCCCCCATTGTGCAAAGGGCCATGGGATGGTGATAGTCGTGAGGTCATCAGTACGCTGGTGAATTATTAACGAGAACTTCTAGCACTTTTCACACTTCAGCACATACTGGGCAATATCTTTCTACATATAGGACCACCAGTAGCCTTGTGAAATAGCTCGGTGGGTGAGTGATCTTCCAACGATGTGACTCTTACAAATTCCTTTATGAATTTCGAACAAGATGTCTTGCACTTTGTCTAGGTGGACACAATATAAATAGGGACTAGTGAAAGATCTTCCATGAAGTTTCTTATCGGGTGATAACCATTACTTTAATGACTTGTGATTGACTTTTCTGGCCTCATTTTTATCTCCCGGTAGTTCGTTCTTGTCAAGATAGGAGATGATTAGGTCCATCCAAGATGGTCCTAACTGTTCAATAGCTAGAGCTTGCTCTTCTTCCTGAAATATGCTCGAGCTAGGTAATGTTTCTACATGGATTGTTCTCTTTGATCCTAACTTTAGGGCAATCGCGAGTGTTGCTAAGGTGTCAGCATGAGCATTGCTGTCTTAGTCAATATGATATAGTTTGTATTTGCTGCACTTGTTGAGTAGCTCTCTTACTTTTGCTAGGTACTGCGCCATTTTGTCATTTTTTTTCACGTATTCACCCATGATTTGGTTAACCACTAATTGAGAATCTGAGTACATTAATATCTCGACAATCTTAAGTTTTATAGCTTAGTGTAGTCCGTCGAGCAGAGCCTCATATTCTGACTAGTTATTTGAGGCACTAAACTCTAGCTTTATGTCTTGTTCTAATGCCATGCCATTTAGTGTGATTAGGACTATGCCCGATCCTGCCCCTTTGTCATTGGAGACTTCGGCGACGAAGAACTTCCAATGATTTGTAGTCTCCCATAGCTCCAAGAGAGGGGGGGTCATGATTTGGTTGATCGGCATCAGGTATCTGATTGGCTTCCCAAGGTAGTTTAATGGAAAATTCAGCAATAAAATCAACACGTACCTGACCTTTTACCGCCAATCTGGATTGAAACTTGATGGCAAACTCTCCCAGCTCTATCGCCCATTTTGCTAGTCTACCTGAGAAATTTGCTCTTTGGAGGAGTGGCTTCAGCTGCTGATCCATAAGGACGTTGATGGTATGGGCCCTGAAATAGTGCACCAACTTACGTGATGCCATTACTAATGCTAGGGCCAGTTTATCCAATGGTAGATACTTGCTCTCTGCTCTCAAAAGAGTTTTGTGGACGTAGTAGACTGGCCTCTACTACCTATTTTATTGGCGGAGTAGTATGACGCTCACTACATGCTCTGATACTGCTAGGTACAGGAAGAGCTCTTTATATTTGAGTGGTGTAGAAAGTAGCGGTGGCTAGGCTAGAAAGTCGACAAGAGCCTGGTCACAGTTAAGTCTCTAGTTGAATCGCTCTTGTTTTTTCAAAAGTTAGAAAAATTGCTAGTACTTGTCTGAAGATCGGCTGATGAACTGATTAAAAACCATTGTTATTCTAGTCAACTTTTGAACTTTTTTGATATTCCTAGGGGCCTAGATGTTTTGGATGGCACTAATCTGATGCGGATATGCTTCAATACCCCAGTGCATGACAAGAATCCAAGAAACTTTCTAGAGCTTACCGTGAATACACATTTAGAGGCATTTAGCCTCATCTTGTAGTTTTTGAGTCGAACACTCCCTTTAGATTGCCCAGGTGTAGTCTGCCGACCTTACTTTTAACCACCATGTCATCAATGTATACTTTCATAGTGTTGCCGATATGCTCTTTGAACATTTTGGTGACCAATCTTAGTAGGTAGCTCCAGTGTTTTTCAAGCCAAAAGGCATAACTTTGTAACAGAAGATGTCCTTTGGGGTGGTGAAGGCGATTTTCTCTTGGTCGTCTTTATGGAGCGGGATCTAGTGATACTTGTGATAAACATCTAGGAAGCTTATCCTTTTAAATCTAGTTGGTGCTTCTGCGAGTTGGTCGATCTTGGAAAGAGGGAAAGGGTCCTTGGGACATACTTTGTTTAGGTTGGTAAAGTCGACACAAACCCTCCACTTGTTGTTCTTCTTCTTTACCACAATTGTGTTAAAGAGCCAGTGTGGGTAACAGACTTCCCTTATTACCCCTACTTTAAGGAGCCTATTAACCTCTTCGATCACTACATCAACATGTTAAATAGCTGCTCTTCTTCCCTTTTGGACCACAGGTCAACATTGTGGGCCCACGCTAAGTCTGTGGCAGGCTACTTCTATGTCGATTCCCGGCATATCATAAGGTGTCCAGGTGAAGATTTCAATGTGTTGTGTCAGTAGACTAATCAATGATTTCTCCTCAGTTTTGGAAAAAGAAGTGCCAAGCATGAAGTACTTCTCCTTGTCATACCGATCTATATAACCTTCTTAAAGTTCTCAACAGCCTTGTTTTCTGCTAAGAGCCCGACATCATCGATTGTGGGCATATCCTCGTGAAGCTCCATCATTTGAACCTTGCCCGCCTTCACATTCATGGCGCATGTTATCAGGAAGCACTACTTAGCTTCCTCTTTGTCTCCTCTTATCTCGCCTACTCTTTCTGGGGTCGGGAGGTAGATCAGGTGATGACAAGAAGACGATATGGCCTTTATTAGGTGCAACTATATCCTACCACAAGGGACTCTATATGAATAGTAATTCCTCCCATAGTTACCGGGATCATTACCTTCCCTAATTGCCAAACCAGGTCCGAGCTAAATCTGATTCAAGGGTTCAAAGATGGTTGGAGATCGAAATCCTTCAACCCCAATTTTTTGAAAAGGTCGTAGTACATGACTTTAGAGGAACTTCCCTAATCAACCAATATCCTTTTCATATTGCAATCCCTTAATTGTAGTGTCACTACCAATGCATCATTATGGGGCAATTGTGCTCCAAATAAGTAGTCATCAGTGAAGGTTGAGGCCTCAGCATTGTTGCTGACCTTAGCCTTTTTGTTTGGAGGTTCCAATAGCATTACCTCCTTGAGATGCATTGCCTTCTAGATCTTGGCCCAGTATTTGTGAGAATCTACTGCTACCTATTCTACCAATCCGTGGAGGACATTAATTACCCGAGATGGTTCTGTTCTGGCTTCCTTCTGCAAGACAACTTCCTACTTTGTCTGCTCAGCCTCCTGGTTCATTTTTTCCCAGTCGATGTATTGGTCAAGATGACCACCCTTTACCAATTCCCCTAAATAGTTTTTGAGATTTCGATAGTTTTCCATCTGATGCCCCTTTTCCCTGTGGTAAGAGCAGAACTTCCTCTGGTCTCGGACGGTAGGGTCTCCTCCTAACTTTGGGGGCCACATAAAGAAAGACTTGTCCCGTATCTGAGGCAGAATCTTGTAAATTAGGTCTTTGAAGACTGTGTTGACCCTTTCTATTGTCTTTTTACCCTGATTGTTGCTATTCTCTTCATACCTGGGCTTTTTTCTTTCACGCTCATCTTTCTTATCTGTTTTCGGGCTAATCTTTTCCAGTATTGGCTGAGTAATATCTTCCTCCACCCGTGCATACTGTTTGATCCTTAGCATCAGGTCTTGTATCAGGGTGATCAGTTTTTTCATAAGGGATTGCCTCAGCTAATGCTCCCTGGGAAGTCCGATCTTGAACTGTGCAACTGCCAGCTACTCATTACAATCCTTGATCTCATTGTTAGCCTCCCAGTAGCGCCTTGCATACACCTATAATCCCTCATCATCTTTCTTCTGTAAGCTCAACAAATAATCCACTTCCTTAAGTTGCGTGCTATTTGCTATGAATAGGTTGGTGAAGGCAAGTTATCTCCAGCTTGAAACTGATCTAGATGGTAGTTTGTCAAACCATCATAAGGCCACCTCTCCCAGTCTTGATGGGAAAACTCGACACATAAAGGACTCGTCCTCGCTCCATAGTGCCGTCATCTATTTATAGTGTTGAACATGGGTAATGGGATCCGTCTTCCTATCGTAAGGAGTCAACTTTGGTGGAGTGAATTTCTTGGGAGGTCGGCGAGCCTCAATCTCCTCTATAAAGGAGGTGGAAGCAATCTAGTCAATGGCTCTTTTGGCAATATCCTAGGTTGTTCGTCCCTTATGGTGCTTATCCTTGTTGTCTGGCTGCTCGTTCAACCACTTGTCCCAATTTTGCTGCTCTGGTTCAGCCCTTGCCGAATCTCTTGCTGGTGTCTGATTTCTCTAAGGTTGCCGATCTTCCCGTCAATCCATATAATGCCTAGTACTAGAAGCATAACTCCTTGTTAAGCATGCGGCAGGAGGGCTCGTGTTTCTTGAATTCATCCTCCTCCTTCTGTGCCGATTTGGGAATTTATCGGGTACTCATCCGTCTCTTCTAGCAATAGCTTCCCTCATAGCTTCAACCGTTGACTTGAGGTGGGTGATCTTTTCATCCTGTTGTCGGAGTTCCCGCTCGGCTACTTAGGGCAATAAATTGCTCAGTACACAGCCATTGGAATGCGATGGATTCAAGTTCCTGTGCCGATTCAAATTTCTGGCATACTGTGGAGCCTGTCGTAGACCCTCCTGCCTTCCCCACTAGTTGCCTCTAGGGACTTGTATCTCCGATCTGATCAAACGTCTTCTCGGAGTTCGAACTGAATCATCGTAAAGACTTAACTGGTAAGTGCCATCCTAACTACGAACATCATGGCTATCTTTTAGCTCCCTGTTGGTGGATCAACTCCTCTTCTGAGAAAGCTAGTACCCTCATCGTTGTGTAGACCTTCCCAAAAATAGTGCCAATTGTAGCTGGGGTTTTTAGGAAGGCGTGGTTGAACTCTCGAACCAAATTGATGAGCATGAGCAATCTGCAAGAGAAGAAGACAATGAGAATGCGTTGACTCTCTTTGGGTTGAAGGCACTCCGATGATTAAGTTAACAAGCTTAATCACAATGAATCAAATAAAGTATTGAGAGCTATAACTCAAGTAAACGTACCTTACACCTTAGTGGCATGTGATATTTAGAGTATTCGGAATGCCATAATTTCATAGGGAATTATATTCTGTCTCCTCCTAGGAGTCAATCACTTTTGGATATTTGTTTAGTATTCTAGTCCTTTTAGGAATGGACTTGCATGTGCTTAATCGACTTTGGTCTTTGCTGGATCTAGGCTAATTTTACCATTGTTGGGGCTTTCATCTAGGCATTGATGAGTTTGGGCCTCTCTTGGCCTAGGTCGGCAACATACTCTTAGTTCGATCTGATCTATTGTATTAGGCCTCATTATTTTGACCCACACCAAGTAAAAAATTTCTCATAACATTGGAGCAATAGGAATAATTAGTCCTATTCAAACGAATAGCAATAGCTTGTAATTTATCATCAGACATGATTGGGCAAAGTATTGAACAAGAAGGCCACGAAGAAGAAAACCACAGAGTACTGTTTTTTTTTTTTTTTCCAATGATCCACTGTCCTCAAACAGATGCAAGACAACACAAATACGAACTAGAAGAGGTTTGTTCTTTGTTCTGAGGCAATATAACCTTTACCCAATCTTTTGACAGTAGACAAGAAAATAAAAAAAAGAACAGGGAAGGACGGGAAGGAGAGAAAGAGGAGAGAGAAGGGAATGCCAATTAGAGAGAAATTTCTTTTTATTATTTCAGAAGCATTTCTTTTTTTTTTTTTTTACTATATAAAATAGTATAACAATTATTAATATTGATGCTCCACTGTAATCATGTGAGATAATGATCACCTTACATAAAATGTGAATTCACACGTGATCCAATTAAATACTTACTGTACAATTAATTTCGCAAATTAACTTTAGAGCATCCAGACTTCCATTTAAATAGATAAGATGGAGAGAGATGAGGAGCAGCAAATTAAGGAGAAAATGGAAGGTCAAAGTGTTAGTCATGGGTGCGTTTAATTAAAAGGCAAGGGAGCAAAAAATTTGAGTGTGTCAAATTTGTAAAAATTGTGTGTGGAATTGGTTTATAGGATTTAGGCAATTTGGGTGGCCTATTAGGGTAATTCATGTCTGATTCAGTGAGTTAGTGCATAGGATGAGGGAATGTGATTCTAATAGACATTGATCTAACTAAAAAAATTTCGGGACATAGACTAGACTTTGCAAAGTACTGGTTGATCGCTTGTTTTTTTGTTGTCGATATCAATTCACCCTTAATGAGCTGAAGTCGGACATCATTTTTTCTTTAGAAACGACCCACAAGTATGTCCTTGTCTATTTTTTGGTGTGATGGCATGCCCTTACAATCCATCTACCATTTGATGGATTGTAGCTTTAAAAAAAAATTAATTAATTTTATTGTGCTAATCCCCTTATACTATTTTATGTAAACCTAGGCCCATGTGTTAAGAGTGTTCTGAGTCCAATCCAATCATAAGTTTGCATGAGAAGACCTTTAAATCAACCTTCTTGGACCCATACAAGTTTGGATTGTCAAGAATAAGGCTAAGAATCCTGAAGAATGACACACCACGATCTTCGCCATCATTCCAGTACGTCCAAGGAATTGCTCGAGGGCAATGCTCTTGAATGTTCCACTCCATGATAAACTCCGGCATAACCTACTTAAAGTGAGCCAGGCGAAGGAACCAGGTACCATATTCACATCTTATACATCTCTACGCGATGGGAGTCCCACAAGCAATGTAAATATATTAAAATGCAATTTATCGATCTAATAAGAGGAATACACTGATCGACAAAGCACTAAATCATACACTCTTCTTTGCTCTCTATATGTGTCCATCTACTAGCACTAAACTACACATTCTTCCTTGTTAGTACTTTTTGTATTTGATAGCATGGAATTCATACATCAAAATTAAACTTGAAAGCCATCATAATTCAACTTATAAACTAAGGAGGTCTTCGCAGAAAGGAAATGGTGTAACACATGATTTAGCTAGAATGACTACTGTTTTTACGTCCCTATGAGTTTGGATTGAAGAGTTATCTTTATCTCTGTTTTCTTTGGTGCTGGCTGATACTATAACGGCATTATGTAATAACATTTGAGCATTTCCCTATTAAAAAAAATTCAACTGCTAAGGAGATCCCCAATTACTTTTCTAATATGTGGATTTCATGCTGCCGACCGCTTGGCTTGAAGAATTGTATGTCCATATAAATTTATTTCAATGGAGTAGGCAATCATATATATATATATATATATATAAGTTGTATTCCGTCTTATATTTTCTCTTTTTTACGTGACGCTTTAAATACTCTGATACTTTTAAAATATCATATCATAAGGGCAATAGATTAAATAATTATTGAACCCACTCTGTTTAGTTTATATAATATAAGATATATGTGTATATATATTCGTAAAGGACTCTTCTTCGATGGAGTCATCAAATAGATAATCTTCCGCCTCATTTTTTTGTTCTGAACAAATTAAATTTCCTTATCTGCTATGGAACCTAATATTTTGGGATTGGTTAGTGTTGTAAGATATATATATATATATATATAACATTGTCAAGCAAATAGTTTCGATAATTCAACCCACCGGATTCCTTAACTATCTGACTCTTTTATGGAACTCAATATTTTGGGATTAAGTTAAACAAAAAAGAAATATATTTACTTCAACTTTTTATAGAGACGATAGGATTGTGCTACAAGTTATTGAGTTTTATTAAAGCTACTTCGTATACAATATATATAGTATTATATTATTCACCTAGTAACTTTCTTCACTAACAAAAGGCATCTCCATTATTGAAAGGTTTAATAATGAAACTACATTATTCATAATCTCCATTATTTGTAATCATGCTCTTGGTTCCTTTTTTTTTTTTTTCTCATAAGTCAGTGTATTGCCTGCTTTCACAACAAATATCATCTTCAATTAAGGTAAATTTTAAATTTTTTGTTGTGTATGTATGATGTAAGCTTTAATAACCATTATATATTTGAATATAGCATGCATATGGATGTGGGGCTATTCAGAAAATTGGATGATTCATAAAGTTAAAAGTTGAAACCCATGTTGTTCATTATAGAACGAAAAATCAATTATTGATAATAACAAGTTTAAATTTAATCGATCACAGTTAAGGCTTACCCACCTAACTCATAATATTTTAGTGGTCATCTGACATTGGCAATGGATGGGTAGGCAAATGACGTCAGACGGGGTATTAGGTGAGGCCTGAGGAAAGGAGAAAAAGAAAATGATGGTGTGTGGGTGTGGGAATGATATTGGTCACTCTGTCTATGTACAGCAAAGACTGAGTTGGCAGCATCAAATACTTTTTTTAAACTGGTTTTTGCTTCTTGGAACAAGAGTGAAAGAAGACAATAGAAAGCAACTTTCTCAATTTCCAGTGAGCAAGTTTTAAATACAAAGAACTACTATACGTTTTTTATTAGCCTTTTAGTTTCTACAAGTACTTTTATTTATTTATTTTTAATATTTTATTACCATAAAATAAATTAAGATTGTTAAGTTGGAATTGTATCCTAATTAATTGTTTTGGGTTTTAAATTAATTATTTATAATATTTGTATTGTGAATTTAAATAAGTTTTACTCGCTGTGCATTACACAAATTGACACTTAGTGTTTAAGAATAAACGTGGTATGGTCAGTTTCCTAATGAAAATCATGATGTAATCCTTGGTTTGTGTACCGTACTAAGGTTTTCCCTAACCACACGAGTACATGAGACAACGAAAAACCCCTTGCTTGTGAAATCCTAGTTATTAGAGAACTCACTATAAAGTGCTCGTAAAATTTAAGGGACATTGGTAGAAAAAATTTTCAAAACATTTTAGAAATTCGAACTTGTCAAAATTATTTAAGAAATTATAGATGATCAAAATAGGACCTCAGTCAATTATGGCTTAGTGGTACTATGAGCTAGCCTATATGTGTTCCTAGAGTAAGACTCACCATCTCAGTCCATGGATAATTGGGACAGTTCTGAAGTGCATTCCCCCATTGCCAGAGATGATCAATGGATTGAGCCTCCAGATGATAAAATGATTGAGAACTATCAATCCTTTCCAAGCTCAGTCCAAGAAGAGTAGGTCTAAGAGTCCATCAGCCCCCCCTAGACATGGCACACATTAGATCTCCTCTCCTATACCTAGATCTCAAGGGTAAGAGAGAGAGAGAGAGACAGAATCAACCTCCTTATGAGAATATCAAAGAAAGAATCATTGGGTTGCGTGACAACACCTGGTGAGGACCTCTCCTGATAATCAGGAGGAGGATCACTTACAGAAATCGTTACTGGTGGTCCCCACGTACTGGGATTAGGACGTGTCATGGATCGGTTGGCTAGGGTGTGATATACGCTAGTATGTACATGTATAGTACCATTATAATCTCGTGGTATAGTGCCACGTGGCCACGTCTGGCCTAGCAGAGTAGAGTAGGAAGGATCTAGTGGTCCCTAGGACACTTGGTGAATGCTAAGCGATTCCTTGGTGCTTGGGCACCAAGATGTTTACATGTGTGTATATATGTATATACATCAGCCAAGAGAAGAGAGATTGAAGAAATTCAAATTTTCAGAGAGAGATCTTCATCTTCTTCTCTAGCTGAACCAAGGCAAACTCTAGAACCTGCAACCCTAATTCCAGAGCTGCAATCTCAGGTGCTCTAGGAACCTTCTGCCACCTTCCTTGTGTTTTGCCAGTCACACTCTTTGTCTATCTTCTTCATCACTTCTGAGTCCATACTAACCAAACACATTTCTTAATCTCTCCAAGAACGAAACGAATCAATACAATCTAGTATTGACCCTCTATAGAAATATTAGAAAAGTTATGATAAACTTGCATGTTTCTCCTTATGCATACTATTTTTCATATGTCCAAAGTTTTTTTCTCCAATAATAATATGTGGGTGTTCTTGAAAGTTTCTCTATATATTGCTTCACATTAGTATTTTAGTAAATTACAAAAGTATTCTTATGTTTTACATTATTATATTTTAGGTCTTAATAAGTTTTATATGATTTAGCATATCTCACTTTCCATAGAACCTTTGAACTAAGAAGTTTCCATTTCTGGAATATTGTTTCTATTTCTTATACTAACAAACTAAGAGTGCAATAACTTTTTAAGAGTTTTTGACAGGTAATTGAAGAGCTATTGGAACGTGGCTGTGTCCAAGTTATTTATAGAGAGAGAGAGAGAGAGAGAGAGAGAGAGAGAGAGAGAGAGAGAGAGAGAGAGAGAGAGAGCGCAAATAATGTGGTTGGTTTGGTTAATTCCCTTATCAGATGGAGACGATTGTGATAGCATGTTACAATCCCTGGTTTTGTTGTTGGCTTTCTTGAAATCTCATTTGCGGCATATACAATGAAATAAAGTGCTTTTCATGGACTATGCTTTGATGACTGTGATTAATGGTGGCATGCCTCAAAACGTTTTGAGCCAGATGACGTTAATTCAACATGAAATTACTCGAACTAAAACGTGGATTCTCTTTATTTTTATTTTTTTATTCATTTCACCATTAAATCTGTTGACAAACAATTAACACCAATTTTGGTGGCTAGGCCATCAGATTTTTTCTTTGAATTAAAATTTTTTTTTCATGGGAGATATTTAGAAATAAGGAAGTATTTGCAAGGCAAAAGTGGGCATGTCCCACCAGTTTGATGTTACACAGCAACAACTCTTAAAGTTGCCAATATGGAATTTGCTTGTTTTCAAACATTCAAACTTTTGAAAATAACAAATATGCAAATGGGTCCCCACTGCTCAGCACTAATCAACTTTGGAAGGCTGAAAAAAATGCTCATGATGAGATGAGATGGTGACCTCCAACCATGGATTAGGAAGAAACCCATTTCTCTCGAACGCCTCTTGCTGTGAAGCAGTTGATTTCAGACATCAAAACCAGTTGATTAGGAGTGCTAAAATGAGTAATGAAATTTCTCTTGATATGGATCCAAGGTCACCAACAGTTCCAACCTGTTGCTTCTGTTTTTCCAACAGAAAGAAGGGCAAGGGCAGTGGTATTTCTGGACTAGACATCAAAGGCACCAGTGACTGGGGAAAGAATGATGAGATGCTATCCGATATGAGCACGTTTTCAGTGAAGGAACAACAGCGAAGGTTGAAGAAGGCGATGGAGGAGGAAGAGAAGGTCGTTAAGGAAGCTGAGAGGGTTGTCAAATGGGTGAAGCAAGAATCTTCAAGGATGGATGTTTCTGCAATCAACAGAATTCTGAAAGAAGAAGATGAGCAACCCATCAAGTGACCATAGGTTTGACCTTACAAATTTGTTAGTTTTCTTGACTTCTCTTGCAGATAAAATATAAGCTATATATACAAATATAGTTTTTGCTTTTAGATCTCATTTTTCTCTATTTTTGTATAGTGGATTACAAATTTATTCAATTCTCAATCCGTTGGAATTTGGAGTAACATCAGAAATTATATAGTAAAAAAAAGTTGTAGGTGAAGGTTCTAAAGATGGAAAGGAAGAAAGAGAGGAACAAGGATTTATTGAGCTTTGTACAGCACTAATTTTACAAACCAAATGATGTTTGTGATTTCCTTTACATAAATTAACTGATCCAACATTTGGCTAGAGAGAGAGAGAGAGATCCATCCCAGACTTTACCTAATCATCTTTGACTAATTCCTATATATTGGTTCCAGTAATTTAGAGAAATTACTTCTTAACACTGGCAATTTGATCAATTTTCACTTTGATTTTTGACTTTTAAATTGCGACACTTACACTTTATGATATACATTAAAGTAAAACCATTTAGTTATTATTATTTTTTATTTTTATGTTTAATGCAATTACAGATGGGAAATTAAATGCTTTTTCAATAAAACTATTCCGTTAGTATATTACACCATTAAAAATAAAATAAAAATTTTAGAGGGGCGTAAATATAGTGAGACACTAAGTTTTGGCTAAAAATTCAAATAAAAATATTAAATGAAAGAAAATTTCAAATTTCTTACCAAACTAGAAGCATCCAAATGGGAGAAAAATAAAATGAAATAAGAAAGATTGGAATGATATAAACATATTTTTGATGTTTTCGTATGGGGTGTAAATCTGACATTTCGAAATATAAGGGTCAATGAAAAAATAGACCAATCGTAAGGGGGTGAAAGATAATTTGCCCGTTTAATTTTATTTTATCCATAAATTAACGAAGTAAAAGGGTTCATATTAAAGAACAAATAGTCGTCAAAAGCAGCAATCTTTTTTTTTTTTTTTCTCCCAAGAAAATTGATAGATTCATAGCCTTATTTGATGCTAATACAACTCTCTCTCTCTCTCTCTCTCTCTCTCTCTCTCTCTCTCTCTCTCTCTCTCTCTCTCTCTCTCTCTCTCTCTCTCTCTCGTGGTAGAGTTCATTCATGCAAAAGAGAGAGTTTTTTTTTTTTTTTGGTGCGGGAAAGAGAAAGTTACGAAGCCATGAAAAAGAGCACTGAATTTTGTCCTCAATGAAATTTGACCAACTTAAAAAATCCAATGACGTAAAAATTTGCTATCCGTAAATGATAGAATATTGTAAGTAGTATATGAGAGTTCTTTGACACACTATCATAAAACATCCAAAAATCAGGGAGATCACCATTTCCACAAATTTGATTGGTCGATAACAAACTCACGACAGCAAGGGGTTCCGCACCAAACACGGTTTCCAGTACATTGATTTTGCAGATCGTGAAACGATATTACACATTATTCCAGTCACTTGTGTTAAATTTTCATTTACGCTAACAATGTACCAAACATATATAAAATTAAAGTATCTTCTCGTTACATCCAAATTTCATAGACAGTAAAATACATAATAACAAAAGAATGGTGAGTTATATGTATAACTTTAGCACGGGTTTTTTTCTTAAAATGTATAATAAAAAGCAAAATACAAAAATATGAGAATGTCAAAAATATGTCTATAGACATATATATATATAATACAAATATTAGCTCATTTATATATATATATATATATATATATAACACAAATATTAGCTAAAATGAGGTAATAAAAAATGTGACAACATTTATGAGAAATTTTTTTTTAAACATAGGATTCTTATCTTATGTAGTTATGTTAAGTCATTTATTTTTTTTGAATTACTGTGTATAGCATGAGTTTATTGTTAGTATATTGAATCACCAAACATTTTAATATCAAGCAAAATTGCAATTTGCTGGACACGTACATGAAATAAGAATTGCATGGAACAAACTTTTTTCACAAACTCTAATTGTCTTAACTAGTCAAGAATTTCATGGGGCACGAGTTTCCATAGATGTGGCTATTTTCGCCACTTCAAACGAAGTTCATGCAATATATTAAATCACAAAAAGTTTTAAAATTATAAGGAATTACATATTACTCTATTATATGTACTACTGAAAAACATTGTTAGGTTTATAAGGTTAAAACTTGCAGTGTAATTTCAATTTGAATTCTCTATTCAGAATTGCTCACCCTCTCCACTAAGAAGAAAATATATCATCTTAAAATAAAAAAAAATTTGGTGCTCTCAATTATAGTTGGCAATATCATATCAATCAATGTATTATTTTGTCAGCATCATGATACGTATTAGTACCAATGCATTACCAGTACTATTTTAGATATATCGCTACTAATATTATACATTTATGAAAATATGTATTCACTTACAAATTTTAACATTACTTATATCAAGTATTGTACACCACTAAACTATTTTAACACAATATCAATATGTTATCCAACCTAAACATATATTTAACATATTTAAAATACATGTTAATCGTCAATGTATGTCTAACACAAGTTATTATGTATTAATCATAAAAAGACCATAAAAATAAATTATAATAAAATTTTTTGCATAAAATCCGGTACCCTCCTGTATTATTCTATTAGCACGCTTTATAATTTAAAAGGTAAATTACACTTATCTCACGTGAGATTATTGAAAATGACAGATAATTCTTTCTAGGTTTGTAAATTAACACTGTACTTTTTTACTTTATCTGACAATCTCCTCTCCCCTCTGTTACTCAGCTGCCCAAGTCATGGATGGAAAGTGATGATGTTATCGGCCTAAAAATTTTAAATGTCAATAATACCCTTTGTCCAATTAAAATAATATAAGATAATGTCAATATTAACCCCACATCACTACTAGATCACCCCCACCAAACAGCCCAACACCAGAACCAAACACTATTGCTTCTCCTCGTATTTCGGTGATTCCACCGCCGCCCAAAAAACAAAGGCAACCGCAAATTTACTGTCTCCGGAAATCAAAAGCCCCAAATTTTCTTTCAAATTCTTACGATCCAAGCATCGATTTTCATTTCAATCGAAGCCACAACAAGAATTTTGTAACATACAAATATACATATATATACACAAAAATCATATATCTATACATATATATATATATAGATACATCTGTGTGTTTGAGAGAGTAGAGAAGGAATTGTGGTTAGTACTGATGGGGTGAGATCCGACAGTGTGTTCCCGAAGGGTGGTGGGGGTTTGGCAGGTTATAAGAGTGTGTGTGGTGGCAGGGAAGGGGTGTGGAGGGGGGCCATGGTGAGGAGATGGGCATAGGTTCGATTGTAGGAGACAATGGTCGTTCACGGGTCACTGTGGGTGGTTGCCCTCGCGAGCTCCGTATGCGGTGGTGCGCCACCAACTCCATTGCATAGACCGCCGACTTCCCCATCATATACACTCACAGATCCATCCATGCTCTCTCTCATCTGATTCGATTTGGTTTTGATAAGTAGTTATTAGATTTTCCAAAAATAATGTGTTTGGAGAGAGAAAAAGAAGGAGCTGAAGGTTTTAAGAGAACAAAAAAGGGACGAATTAGATTGATTTTCTCAAACAATTTGAAGGTGTGGAGTAGTGTGTGATCATGGTGGCTGTGATTAGGGTTGCGGAGGTGTGGGTTAGGGTTTGGTGAGGATAGATGGAGTGTTTGGTTACAAAAATAGGATGAGGTGGGAATAAAATTATTCACAAGGGTACTAAAGTAAAAATACATTTTCAGTTATAACTCTGACAAGAAAGGTGGCTATTCCACCTGAGCACTTAGTGTAAAATCAGATTAGGAGTTGGGCTGCTCTGATACCACTTATTACAAGTCGGACATTTGTTATCCAACCCAAAAATTTAAGCTATTAGGTAGTACTGTTTACTTTCCTTATATAATCCAAGACTTCTCTCTTTCTATTCAATTCGGGATCATGACAGGTCCTTCAACTATAAAATTTGTTCAATCAAATCCTTCTATTAAGCTGTTGTTAGAGAAGTTAATAGAAACCACATGATTGAAAAAAGGTGATTTTAGGACCACACTGCCTTTGTAATGACTTTTGGATGAAATTGCACGAAAAATGTATGTATTGTTATAAAATTATAACAAATATAAAGTAGATAAATATAATTAAACACAAAATATAGTAAAATTAGTTCTTTAAAAACTGTCAAATATTTTTTAGATTGGTTTTTCTAGAAATATTAAAGGTTTTTGATTACCTAATATTTCATTATATTATAAGAAGAAATATAAATACAACTATCTCGCAATATTTGTCTAGAGCATCTACTTTGTCTCTCATTTCTTTTATTTTCTCATCCTCTTCGTTCTCTCTTCTTCTTGCATACTTTCTCTAACTTTATATATAGACGAAGAAAATGCATAGTAATAGAAGAAAAACCTCAGTGCTTACGTTATGACTTGCAAAAGTCATCCATGAACAATGATTTCACCGTTTCTATAACACCCTCTATGAATAACTTTTACACAAAAATATGCCTCATTAAAATCTTGTCAGAAAAATCTTAATGAGAAAAAATCCGTAGCGAAGGAAAAAGTGTATAACAATATTGTGTAACATAACTTAGTATGGGTATGTTAAAACTGTCTCGTTAAAACCTTGCCAAGAAAAATCATGTGCAAAAAACTGTTAGCGAAGGAAAAAGAATACAGTATGCGACTTCCCATCATTCATACATTTAGTATGAAATTGATATCTTGCATTGTCCACAATGAAAGATCTTTAAGATTATGCATGCCAATGCTGTGTACTCATTTCTCAAATATTGCAGTTAGGAATACTTTAGTAAATAAGCCTGCTAAGTTATAACTTGAACATATCTGCTGGACATCAATATCACCACTTTTCTGGAGTTTAAGTTATAACCAAACATATTTGGCGATATATGTTTAGTTCTGTCACTTTTGATATAGCCTCCCTTAATTTATGCAACTGCATTATCTTCATAGAATATCGTTAAGGTATCTTTGATCGAGGATAGTCCACAACTTTCTTGAATATGTTGGATCATAGATCTCAACCAAAATGCACTCTTAACTTGTTTCATGAATTGTGATTATTTCAAAATAATTTGAAGAAATTGTCGTTAATATTTGCTCCAAGATATAGCAGACTTGTCATCAGCAAACAAATATACCGTGTGACAGAGTTTTATGTGAATAAAAAAGATAGCTAGCATCTACATAACGAACAAACTCTAATAGGGACTCTTTTGCATACAATAAACTCATGTTTGTTGTTCTTTGAAAATAACATAATGTGTGCTTTACTCTATTTCACTGTCTTAGAATTTGTGCTGAACTATATCTTATCAGCAGCTTGACAGAAAAATGTAATATTAGATCTTGTGCATTTTACAAGATACATAAGAACCCTAATAGCACTTGGATATGGTACTTCAAGACTAGAAATTTCTTCATAATCATCTTGATGACAAAAAAGATTTTTCTGTATATCGAGTGATTAGACAACCATTTGAGAAATTCATGGATAAACTTTATCCATATAAAATCTTTTCTATATATGTCAACTGATGAATAAAAATTATTTTTAATTAATGCTCAATGTGCAAAACAAAATAATAATTTGTTCTCCCAAAATATTTCAATTCAAAGTTATTCTGGAAATAACTAGTAGTTTTTGTAATCTCTTCAAGAATAGCAATAATATTAAAAAATATCAACATATATTGCAATAATAATAAATCTAAATTCTAATAAAAATGCATGGACAAATTATATTGTTCACATATCATTCTTTTAATAATATTTATTAGGATAATTGTACCATCTGTCTCCAGATTGGTTTAATCCATACAAATATCTTTGAAATTTGATAGAATATAACTTTCGAGGTTTCTGCTTCAATTATTTTTAAATTCTTTAAGAATTTTCATATGTATATTATTACCTAATCCATCATATGAATAGACTGTTATACATGCATTAGGTGCATATTCAGTCTTTCTTAGACTGACAATCTAATCAATAATGTGAATGTAATTGCATCCTTATAAGATAGAATTTCTCATTATAGTTAATACTAAGTCTCCACGAGAAATATTTTGGTACGAGTTGTGCTTTATATCGCACTATTCTATTTTCTCATGTAAATACCCATTTGAATCAAACCTGTTATACATTTTTAGGTGGGTGGACTACTGGTCCGAATACTTTACATTTGCTAGTGTTTAGACTACAAACTCAACATCTACTAGTGTTTTGACTACAGGTCTAACATCTTCTGGTGTTTGAACTATAAGTTTGAATACTTTACATTATGCTAACGAGTTTATTCTAACTCAGTAATTTCTTTCATTTTGATTGATTATATCAACATCGACATTTGTCGACTATCTGTGGTTCAGTCTCTTTATTACTTCTGATCATTGCAAGAGTCATTTTAAATAAAAATATGTTTTTCTTTCAAAGAATTGTGTGCATTTTGATATTGTCTATAAGACATATCTCTTCTACATTTATCTTTGAGATAATTAAGGTATTGGTATGATCTCTATCTTCAAATGAAAAATATAAATGAAGTTTCATTCTTACTAAAAAATAATTCAAAAAACTTTAAAATAACATATGGATCTATATATCATCAATTAAATAATTAAATTTGTAAAAATTATTTCTACTGTAAATAATAATTACTCGTACTATAAGTACGTAACCAATGAAACATCTTCATAATTTATGTGAGATTTATTCAGCAAACCTTTTTTCTATTTTCTTTTTCTCTTACATTATTCGACTTCTGGTGGTATCTTGTAATATTTTTAATTTACACATTGTAACCTTCAGGGTAACCCCATAATTTCAAAAAGTATTTACATCGGTTTATATCTGCAAGCACATCCACAATAATTAAATTGCATTCATTTCAAAAAGATGATATAACACTAATGAAATGTAGAAAACAATGGAAAACAAAACTAAAATAGCGTGAGACTCATAAATAGTAAGGTAAATAATACATATGAATAATAATTAATATATTTAACAATTTACTCATACCCTTATCCGATGTGCTATTGGAATGCAATATATTATTTCAGAATATTTTTTTGAATTAACACTTTCGATATTGCTACTGTTGGAGCTTGTTCGAGGCATACAATGTAAATAT
Source organism: Euryodendron excelsum (assembly GCA_033060915.1). Classification (NCBI taxonomy): domain Eukaryota; kingdom Viridiplantae; phylum Streptophyta; class Magnoliopsida; order Ericales; family Pentaphylacaceae; genus Euryodendron; species Euryodendron excelsum. The sequence goes on from CM065397.1 coordinate 32,137,725, forward strand.
ATATATTTTTTCTATCATATCTCTATCAGAAAGATTTCCTCCACATTATTTTTATCGTGAGCTGATTTGAATAATAATAATTGTACTCATTAACAGTTGTAACTTATTGCAGCTCTAGGTGCAGTAAATCATTGTCCATGATTTTACAACTTTAGGTGTATTCAACTAAATTATAAAACTATAAGTTTATCTTGCAACTCTGTGTACATTTAATCATAATGAGCTTTTTAAAAAGAGTAAAATCTTTTGGCACTTGTATCTTTCTTGAAGAAAATTTAATACTATGCTAAAATTATCAATAACCGTAATAAGTATAGTTAATGGAAATTAAAGTAGTAGCAGGTGGCAAACTGACCTTATAAAGTAACAATAATTAAATAAACAACATGTAGGCCTTAATAAGCATTCTATATGAACTCTCTATTTTTTTTATTTAATTACATTTTTAAAACAATACATATAATAAAATATAATTGTAATAATATGATCTGACAACCATAAGTTAATGATTATATAAAATCTTTACCGAACATATTAATATTAAGTGAGTATTATAATAAAATAGACCCATCCAAACCTACAAAAATAGAAAAGTACTGCACAATACACTATTTATTCAATATTGTATATTATAATTATTGTGCAATTACTATTCATGATCAATTATAAGATACTATTTATTTAATGTTTTGTTATATAATTACTATATAATTACCATTCATTAATAGTAAAATCATTGTCCATGAATGGTTGTTGTGGGGGAATAACCCCCGGCCCAACCCAATGGGTGAGGCCCAATCTACGCAAATTAAAGTTGGGGCTGCTTGGCTGCCCAGATCAGAAGTAGAGGGAGGGCCGGCCTTGACTGCCGACCTCCTCCCCATCGTAGCCCAAACCGCGAAAGGCGGGCTCAAAACACTAGCGGTCTTCGAGCATTAAATGCAGAGTTGACTTGCATTAAATGCAGAAGGAGCTGGCCACGCGACGTCGACGTGCACGTCTGATCAGCCGGAATCCCCCGCGACGGTGCGCTAGACCTTGTAAGTAATTAGGCAGCGTCAATGATGATACCTACCCAACAGGCCATGAGAGCCTGCTGATAGGCCAAGGCAAAACACACTCCTTCGATGACTCTATAAATACCCAAGGCATCGAAAGCCAGGGATGGACAATTAACCCCAAGTATTCATAACCTTCATTCGTTTTTATCTCGATTAAGTTTTCTGACTTGATCTTCAGAGTGTAATCGACCCCTTAAGGGTCTACCCATTCTAACCTTCTTATCTTGCAGAAAGAGGTTGGGCTCATCCATTTGTGGCTTGAGAGTTCGACCCAGCCTTCCAGTAAAATCCCACTTACAATTGGCGCCGTCTGTGGGAAGGCTTAGAAAAACCATGAGTCTAAACAACTGAAGACATAGGAGAGAGAACCACGACGGGAGAGGCATCGGAGCCTCCTCCAGTAAAAATCAGACCAACTTGGCGCACTGCTAGTCTACACCAGTAGATCGGCAGAGAAGAAGAACACTAAGGTCGGAGATACGGACGCCTGCTGAAAGCCACCAGGAAACACCAGATGAAATGCGAAGGGATACGGGCTACGTCAGGGACAGAAAGTTCCTCAGAAACCACCATCGGAACCTTGCCCCGTCGCCCTCCAGTAGGCGAATCCCAAGTGAAGATACACTCCGTGCGGCAGAGAGGGAAATTTGGCAACGCGGAGAAGAGATAGCCTACCTCACCTCCCAAGTTCGGGTCATGAGGGAGGCATTCTCTGGAAGAAATGGGCATGGGAGAAACAGGTCCCCTGATCACGAGCAGATTACTGGCGACAAGAACGATCCAGCGCCGTGGGTAAGAGGGAGTTACACCCCTAGTACCGGGCGTTGCGACAAAAGGCGCACAGATCGGCAGAGGGGAAGGAGCGAAACCCTACCAAATAATGACCCTGCTAAAGGAGATCAGCGGAGAGAGGACTAAGAGAAATGGTATAACGAAAAGCAGGAGGATAGGAAGCAGCAAACTAAGGAGCGCACGGCCCACGACCTGATGAAAAAGGCCCTGGATCAAATTGCATCCTCACCATTCACAGAGGAGATCGAGTCCCACCCAATTCCTCGAAAATTCACCCCACCAAAGTTCACCCTCTATGACTGGAAGATCAACTTGATTAACCATGTTCAGCATTACAAACAGCTCATGGTAGTGTGGTGCGGTGATCAGATGCTGATGTGTCGAATCTTCCCCTCCAGCCTAGGAAGTGTGGCTTTATGGTGGTTTGACAAGTTGCCACTTAAGTCCGTTTCCAGTTGGAGGTAACTTGTCGAGCTGTTTACAGCTCGTTTCATAGCAAACAGCCTGCAGCCGAAGGAGGTTGATTTCTTACTGACATTGCGAAAAGAGGAAGGGGAAGGATTGCGAGCCTACGCCTGACGATACTGGGAGGCTTACAATGAAATTGACGAGTGCAGCGAGCAATTGGCTGTAGCCCAGTTCAAGATCGGCCTTCCCATGGAGCACCGTTTGCGACAATCCTTAATGAAGAAACCAGCCCTCACCATACAGGAACTGATGCTGAGGATCGAGCGCTATGCGCGGTTGGATGAAGACGCGCCCCAACCAGCATCGGCCAAGGTCGGTGTTGCTACAGAGAAGGCAAATAAGAAGGATGGCAAGAAACCCCGATCAGGAGATAGCAACCGGGGAAAAAGGGTAACAGAGGGGGTCTATACAGTTTTCAAAGATCTCATCTATAAGATATTACCCCAGATCCGCGACAAGCCATTTTTTTAGTGGCCACCAAAGTTAGGAGGAGACCTAGGAACCCGAAACCAGAAGAGGTTTTGTTCATACCATCGCGAGAAGGGGCATAAAAAAGAGCAATGTCGGCATCTCAAAACCCATTTGGAAGATTTGGCCAAGACTGGCCATCTCGACCAGTTTATTGATCGAGAAAAGACGAAGAAGGAGGCCGAGCAACCGCGGGTGGAAGACACGACCCAGAAGGAGATAGAGGTAAGGCCGGTCCGGGTAATCAATGTGTTGCACGGTTCAGCTGAGTCAGGAACCGTCGACCCACATAGATACCAGGCCGAGATGCAAAAGGCTGCACACTTAAGGGAAGTAATGCAGATACAACCGCCTAGCAAGAAAACCAAGGTCGGCAACGGCCATATGTCCATTGCCTTCACTGATGAAGATCTCGTGGGAGTGCAGGTTCCCCATAATGACGCACTGGTGGTAACACTAAGAGTGGCAGACTGTGACGTCAAAAGATTGCTCATCGACCAAGGGAGTTCATCCGAAGTTATGTACTACAACCTGTTCAAGAAATTAGAACTCAAAGAGTCCGACCTCCAGCCATCACTCAACCCATTGGTCGGATTCAGTTCAGATCCGGGTTGACCCATGGGGAAGGTGACGGTTCCGGTCACAGCCGGTGGAATCACATTGCAAACCGAGTTCTTGGTAGTTAACGTGCCCTCTCCCTACAATGCCACTATGGGACGCACTTGGTTGCACCTTATGAAGGCCGTTCCCTCGTCCTACCACCAATTAATCCGATTTTCGACCCCTAGTGGAGTAGGGGAAATAAAAGGAGACCAAGTGGCTGCCAAGCAGTGCTTCTTAGCAGCATACGCATCCAAGACGAAAGCTGAGAATGTGCAAATGATGGAGCTGCACGAGGACGCTCCTACCATTGAGGATGTGGGGATGATTCTTGAGAATAAAGCCCTGAAGGATCTGAAGAAGAGATACATTGATTGGTAGCGAGACAAGTACTTCATCATTGGTTCCTCCTTGTCCAAACAAGAGGAAAAATCCTTGATGGAGTTGTTGACGAACTTCCTGGAAGTGTTCACCTGGACCCCTTATGACATGCCTGGGATCAGCAACGATATTGCTTGTCATCGACTGAATGTTGACCCAAATTGCCGACCTGTTGTCCAGAAAGGGAGAAGGGCGGCTACCCAACATGTGGACGCTGTTCTGGAAGAAACAGAGAAACTTTTGGAAGCTGGGGCAATTTGGGAGATCAACTACCCAAACTAGTTATCAAATACAGTGGTCGTGAAAAAGAAAGACGGCAAGTGGAGGGTCTGTGTGGACTTCACTGATCTCAACAAAGCATGCCCCAAGGATCCATTCCCCCTCCCCAAAATTGACCAGCTTGTGGATGCAACCGCTGGCTTCAGGAGGATGAGTTTCTTGGATGCTTACTGAGGATACCACCAGATTCCCCTCCTCCCCGACGAACAAGAGAAGATGGCCTTCATCACTCCAAGGGGTATATACTACTACAAGGTTATGCCCTTTGGTCTGAAGAACGCCAAAGCCACGTATCAACGATTGGTCATAAAGATGTTCAAGACGCAGCTCGGCAGAATTGTCGAGGTTTACATCGATGACATGGTGGTAAAAAACAAACTGAGCGACTCCCACTTGGTAGATCTAAATGTGGTGCTCTGCATCTTGAAGGAGTACAAAATGAGGCTAAATGCTTCAAAATGCGTCTTCGGTGTCAGCTTGGGCAAATTTCTGGGGTTCTTGGTCACGCATCGGGGCATTGAAGTAGATCCACGGCAGATCAGTGCGATCCAAAGCATCCCAGCCCCGAAGAATGCCAAAGAAGTGCAGAAACTGACAGGAATGGCCGCAGCACTCAACAGGTTCATCAGTCTTTCATCGGACAGGTGCCGACCGTTCTTCCAGCTTCTCAAAAAGCAGGAACGGTTCAAATGGACCCCAGAATGTGACTCTGCCCTTGCCGATCTGAAGGAATACTTGACCCAACCACCCTTGCTTTCCACCCCCCTTCAGCACGAGAAACTCTTCCTCTACCTTGCAGTATCGGACCATGCGGTCAATGCCGTCCTACTCAGGCAAGAAAATCGCCAACAGTTGCCAGTCTACTATGTCAACAAAACCCTTCTCGGAGCAGAAAGCAGGTACCTACCCCTTGAAAAGTTGGCACTAGCACTGGTAATAGCATCCCGCAAGTTGGTGCATTACTTCAGAACTCACGCCATCAACGTCTTCACTAACCACCAGCTCAAACCTCTTTTAAGAAATGCCGACTTCTCTGGAAGAGTAGCAAAATGGGCCGTGGAATTAGGGGAGTTTGACATCAAGTTTCAGCCTAGATCGGCAATAAAGGGGTAGGTTCTTACAGATTTTGTTGCCGAATTTTCTATCAAGTTACCAACAGAGGTAGAACAAACCCCAACAACTACCCAAACACACAACGAATTCCCCCTGGATCTTTGGGAAACAACTGATCATTGGCAACTATACATTGACGGAGCTTCCAATGACCGGGGGACAGGATCAGGCATTGTACTCATCACACCAGATGGTCTAACCATCGAACAAGCCATCAAGCTCGAGTTCACTGCCTCCAACAATAAGTTTGAATACAAGGCCTTGCTCGCCGGAATACGTTGAGCCATTAAACTTCGAATTCCTGAGATCATCATCTATTCGGACTCTCTGCTTGTTGTCAACCAAATTATAGGAGAATACGCATCAAAGAATGATAGAATGACGTAGCACCTAGTTAAAGCGAAGGAACTGCTTGGCCAATTCAAAAGCTACAAGTTTCGACAGATCAGCCGAGACAACAACTCACATGTGGACGCTTTGGCAACCTTGGCCACAGCTCTGAAGTCTAGGTCAAGAAGGACGATCAATGTGGAAATCCTTACCAAGCCCAGCATCTTCCAGGAGGAAGAGGAAGCCCTAACAGCAGAACAGCTGGGACCATCATGGATGGACCCAATTATCTCCTACCTCGACAAAGACGAACTACCAGAAGATAAGGCTGAAGCTCGGCGAATCAAACATACATCTCTCAGCTATTGGCTGTCACTGAGTAAGGAGCTTTACAGACGTTCCTTTACAGGTCCATATTTGCACTGCGTCCATCCAGACCAAGTACAGGGCGTCTTGTTCGAAATCCATGAGGGGATATGTGGAAGCCATATCGGCGGAAGAACGATAGCACACCGAGCCATTTCATAGGGATACTGGTGGCCTTACATGCAAAAAAATGCAGCCCAGTACGTCCTAAAATGTGACAACTGTCAAAGGTTTTCCCCCATCATCCACCAGCCAACCAAAGATCTCGTAACCATCACCAGTCCGTGGCCTTTCGCTCAGTGGGGAATGGATATTGTCGGACCTTTGCCCCGAGCTCCGGGCAACAAAAGGTTTCTCATCGTAGCGACCGACTACTTTACCAAATGGGTAGAAGTAGAACCTTTGTCAACCATCAGGGAAATCGACGCCAAAAGGTTCATATGGAAGAGCATAGTCACGAGATTCGGGTTACCCCGTGCCGTTGTTTCGGATAACGGCACCCAGTTCAATGGTAATATGTTTAGATCATTTTGTGAAGGATTGGGGATTAGAAACTATTACTCGACGTCGGCCTATCCCCAATGCAATGGGCAAGCCAAGATTTCAAACAAAACCGTGCTTAAGGGAGTCAAAAAACGACTAGAGAAGGCCAAAGGGAAGTGGACGGAGGAGCTACCCAACGTTCTGTGGTCCTATAGAATAACCCCAAGGAGGTCTACGTACCAAACCCCATTCTCCTTGGCATACGGGGTGGAAGCAGTCATCCCTTTAGAGGTTGGACTACCAATTATCAGATCGGCAGCTTTTAACTCGGGTCTCAACGACCAGACGATTGCAAAAGACTTGGATCTCATCGAAGAAAGAAGGGAAGCCGCCTTGATCAGGCTCACGGAGTATCAGCGACAGCTAAGACACTCCTACAACAAACGGGTCTGCCCGAGAAACCTTGCTCCGGGCGACCTAGTCTTACGAAAAGTATTGGGGGCAACCAAGAACGCGGCAAATGGCAAGCTCGGCCCAAACTGGGAAGGCCCTTACAGAGTAAAATCCCAGGTCAGCATTGGCGCATATAGATTGGAGACTATTGAAAAAGGAAGACAATTGTTGCGACCCTGGAATGCAAGCAACTTGAAGAAATTCTACCAGTAGTGCGAAGCCCCGTGCGATGTAACAGTTCATCAAATGTGTAAAGCTTTTTTGAAGAATCAATGAAAATGAAGCTGTTCAAACAACCCTACTCTGAGCACTCTGTGAACCCACAAAAACCAAGTGTGAAAACTTGGTCCTGTCCAAGTTGGGCAGGTCGGCCAAAGAAGGCCACAAAAACCAAGTGTAAAAACTTGGTCCTGTCCAAGTTAGGCAAGTCGGCCAAAGAAGGCCACAAAAACCAAGTGTAAAAACTTAGTCCTGTCCAAGTTGGGCAGGTTGACCAAAGAAGGCCATAAAAACCAAGTGTAAAAACTTGGTCCTGTCCAAGTTGGGTAGGTCGGCCAAAGAGGGCCACAAAAACCAAGTCGTAAAAACTTGGCCCATGAATTCCACGAAGAACAAAGGTAAAGTTTGGTGCTGACCGAATTAGACAGTTTGACCAAAAAGGGGAAGTTAAACAAACTTAAATCAAACAGTGGATAATAAGGCAAAACCAAACTTTCATTGCAAATGGCGGTGAATACAAAACATGTCCAGAAAAAGGAAAGACTACAAAAGATTATGCCGACTTGTCCTCTGGCAATATAGATGGCTCCGTTATGCAATCTAAAGAATGTTCGGCAGACTTCGATTGCTCGGCCGCCGCTTTTTCCTTTTCTGCCTTATTTTTTTTAGCAGCGATCTCCAGAGCAATCTGTCTCTGATGCTCAACATTGGCAATCACCTTCTTCGGGTCCACGAAGCCGTTCTCAGTTGTATTAAAATAGTCAGGGCATAGACGCCAAATGTCGGCAGTGTTATCGGTGCTGAGGACATGGAAAGCTCCACTCCAGCCCTGCTGAAATATGGTACGGCTCAAATCCGCCATCTCAACGGCCAGTTCATTGGCCGCTCTTTCCTCGCCCCTCTTCAGCAACACCTCCTCATCAACCTTCAGTTTGGCCACTTCGGTTTTGAGCGCCTCGACCTCAGTATTTGCTTTGTGCAAATCCACAGACTACATGTCGAATTTCTTTTCGAGATCGGTCAGTTCCTAATCCCTCCTTTCGAAATTAGCCTTCATCAATAGCAGCTCGGCAGACGACTGTCGCGCCCAGATTTTTTGCACTCGAGGAATACTCACCCAAGCGGGAAAAATGCTGTACTCTCTCGTTAGAACTCACCCTCCTCAAAGAATGAGTGCGACTAGGTTTGAATTGAAAACAGGTTTGAATAAAGGGCTTTTGAAAAAGATTCGGAGTCGCCACCTAACTTGATTAAGGTGAGTTAGGTCACCTAAAAACTAAGAATAATCCGAAGACTACACTTAGGGTTTTGGAAAACAATTTTGGAAAACATCTCCTCAAGAGAGGGTTTTTAAGAAAACGGGTTGTTTGGCAACCTTTGGAAAACATTTAGCCCTTTTTGAAAAATAACTCCTTTTGGTCTTTGAAATCAGTGATCCTAGGTTTGGAGGTTGGTTACGTGTAGGGAAGACGCACTAAGCTATCACCCTACCCCGCCCTTTCGGTACCTACATGTCAATCTACCCTAGATTCACCTATGAGAGTCTTTAATTAACAAATGTTCAACCCTATTCACTTTAGAAAAACAATGTTTAAAAACTAACATGATGCATGATATGCAAGTGCAAAACAAGAGAAAATTGAAAAATAGATTTGGAAATAAAGTTGAAAAGAATTTGATTTGAAAATAGATTTGAAGAGATAGAATTTGAAATTGGAAAGTTTGAAAATTTGGAAATAGAAATTTGAAAATAGAAAGTTTGAAGGTAGATGGGAATTTGAGATTTGAAAAGATTTTGAAAACCGCACCCATGAGGGTGGAATTGAAAGTTTGAAAAGTATTGTGACCGCACCTATGAAGGTTGCCTACGTATCCCTTTGGGGGAATCAGGTCAGTCGTAGTTCGGACCGGAGTCCGATTGAAAATAGAAGAGTGGATTGAAGAAGGAACTTGAATTGGACATTGAATTTGATTTGAAATTAGAAAAGGAGATTTGAAATTGGAATTGAGAGGATTGGACTTGCTTTGGAAAGATTGATTTTGGAAAGACTTGGTTTTGGGAAGAAGGAGGTTTAGGAAACCTAGACTTAAGATTAAGAAAGATTGGATTGGAATGTTGGATTTAGAAGATTTGGAAAGATTTGGAAACTTGGAATTTAGGAAAGATTTGGATTAAGAAAGTTTCGAATTAGGAAAATGTTATTTTTGGAAAGTTTCATTTTTGGAAAGTTTTAGGTTTAGGAAAGTTTCAACTTAGGAAAGTTTTGAAATGGGAAAGTATTGAATTTAGAAATGTTTTGAATTAAGAAAAGTTTAGTTTGGGAAAGGTTTAGAATCCGGAAAGTTTCAAATTAAGAAAGTTTTGAATTTTGGAATGTTTGAAAAAGGGAAGTTTTGAATTTGGAAAGTTTTGAAAACAATGAAGTTTTGAAAATAAGAAAGTTTCGTTTTGGGAAAGGTTTGAAAAAGGAAAGTTTTCAGTTTAGGAAATGTTTGAATTAAGAAAGTTTCAACTTAAGAAAGTCTTAAATTAAGAAAGTTTTGAATTTAGGAAAGTTTTAGATTTAGAAAGATTTTGAAATTTTGGAAAGTTTAGAATTTAGAAAGTTTTTTAGGTTTAGAAAGATTCAACTTAAGAAAGTTTTGAATTTAGGAAGCTTAGAATTTTAGAAAGATTTGAAATTTAGAAAGTTTAGGATTTAGAAAGTTTTAGAGTTTAAATTCTAGAAAGTCTTGAAATTAGGAAAAGCTTGAGTTTAGAAAAGGTTTGAAAATTTAGGTTTAAGAAGTTAAGATTTGAAAAGAGGGTAGAATTAGGAAAGGGTTGAATTAGGAAAAATTTGAAAGTTGAGTTTTAAAATTTAGGAAAGATTTTTATGTTCAAGTTTTGGAAACTTAAGATTTAGGAAAGTGCAAGTTTAGGAAGGATTTGAATTAGGAAGAGATTGGATTTTGTTTCTAAAAGAGAAAAGGTTGGATTTTGTTTTCAAAAACGGAGGATAGGATCTAGTTTCCTAAACGGGGAGATTGGATTTGGTTTCCTAAAGGGAAGATAGGATTTGGCAAGGATTTGGAAAGGGAGATTCTAGAAACCCTAGTTTTGGAAAACTATAGTTTGGACGTAGAAAATAGGTTTTGAAAATATGTATAGTTTGGATGTAAAAAACAAGAGATTTTGGAAACCTAGGTTTGGAGCAAAGTTTGAAAACCATGTTTTTGGAAAGAAAATTAGGGTTTCCTAATTGTGGGTTCTAGGGCTTAATTTAGGGTTCTAAGGAAAGAGTTTTTAGAAAGTGTGTTTTTAGAAACGAAAGTTTTCTAGAAGGGAATCCTAGGAAGGAGTTTTTGGAAAGTGTGTTTGAAGAGGGAGTTTTTGGAAAAAGATTTTAAAGAGAAGGAGTTTTGGAAAGTGTGTTTTTAGAAACGTAGACTTTGGAAGGAAAATCCTAGAGGGGAATTTCTAGAAGGAAAATTTTGGGAAGAAAGTTTTTGGAAAGATTTTTAGAGAGAGTTTTTCTAGGAAGGTTTTTGGTTAAAGATTGTTGAAGAGAGTTTTTGGAAAGATTTTTGGGGAAGGTTTTGGAAAGGAGTTGAAAAAGAGAGTTTTGAAAAATAGATTTTGGAAGGAGTTTTTGAAAACAACTTTGGAGAGGAGAGTTTTAGGAAAGTATGTTGAAAGAGATTTTTTTGGAAGAGATTTTTAAAGAGAGTTTTTAGAAGGTGTAAAAACATCTCACTTTCCTAAAGCAATTCTAACCATAGGAAGGCTAGAACCACTTTAGGAAAACGGTTTTGAAAATAATAAAGTTTGAAAATATAGACCAAAAAGTCACTTTTAATGTAACACTTTCCTAAAGCAACCCTAGCCATGAAAAGGCTAGAATCACCCTAGGATTGTGGTTTTGAAAACAAGTTTTTGAAAAAGAGATTTTGATGCAATTTTGAAAACAAGTTTGAAAACGGTTTTGAAAACGAGTTTGAAAACGAATTATGGAAGATGCAAGACTATGATATGCACAATGCAATTTGGGGTCGTGAACATACAAGGCTAAGGCTTCACCATATAATCAAGGGGGCCGGACCCACGTGATCTTTGGTTAGACTAGAAGAAAGCCCCCGACACTGTGACTCTCCAATAGTCCAATCCTACACATGGACCGGGAATCCCCTTGTTTCAAGCATGCAAAGAAAGGGGGGGGGGGGGAAAGAGATGGGGGATTAAAATAGAGAAAACCCAAGTGGGTTGGAGAGAGAAGAGAGAGGGGGGAAGTGCGGAAAATTAAAGAGAAAACCTACCGTATGTCTTCTTTATTTTGCGCGCCGCGCTGTCTTCGGTCTTCATCTTGATCTTCTTCTTCAACCTTCAAGGATCGTCTTCAAGCTTTAGATGACAGCTCTTCAAGTCTTCAAAGGATGGTTGAAGGCTAGCGTATGAGTGTATGGGGGTGTGTATGAGTGTATAGGAGGCTAGGGTTTGTTTAGGGTGGTTAGGGTTTTGAGAAACCTAAGGAGGCTAGGGTTTAGGAGGTGCTCGAGCTCTGTATATCGAAATATAGGATTCTTAGGTTAAGTTTGTAGACCCTTTTCACGTTGAACGAGACTCTGTATTTATAGAAGTTGGACAAGCCTAGCACCTGTTGTAGTGGCGCCAGGGCAAACTTTACACTGGCGCCACTAGGAGTGGCGCAAGGCCATTTTTTGGCTTGGTGCCACTACTAGTGGCGCCAGCCAATTAGGAAAGATTTAAGGTCGGCAAGCAACGTATCTTTGACTAGATTTGGGCGCCTGTACTAGTGACTACCATGCAATTTTTAGCCTGGCTTCACTAGGAGTGACTCCAGAAAGTCCGGGAATGATTTGAAGGAGCCGGGGATAACCCGAAAGGCCGGAAGGGAGCAGGAACACTTAAAATAGTGTCTTGGAGATATTTGACTTGAAAAGTGAGGATAAGATGTGTCGGAAAGGTTGACCGAGCCTTTAGGGGCAAAACGGTCAACCGGACCGGAAAACTGCCGGGACAGACTCAAACTGTCCTGGAAGAAGACTTGGGATCTGAAAACATTATTTAGAATGTTTCCAGAGGTTGCCGGTTTGATACCCAGAGCCGGCGTGGTCGGAAAAGGAGACCGGCCCACCAGGGGCAAAATGGTCATTTTGTACCAGGTTTGCCGGAACTGACTCGGAATGGTCCGGAAAAGTAAAGGAAGGTTGAGAATACTATAAAAAGTATTCTCAGGACATTACCGGTTTGATACCCAGAGCCGGTGTGGTCGAAGAAGGAGACCGGCCCTCTAGGGGCAAAACGGTCATTTTGTACCGGGTTGGCCGGAACTGACTCGGAATGATCCGGAAAGGTAAAGGAAGGTTGAGAATACTATAAAAAGTATTCTCGGGACATTACCGGTTTGATACCCAGAGCCGGTGTGGTTCTTGGGGCGTTCGGATGCTTAGGGGCAAAATGGTCATCTTGATCAGAAAGTCTCGGAAAAGGTCCTAAGGGTAGTTTGGTCCTTTTCCACCGAAGTGGGCTAACAACCACTGGTGTTGACCTAGGTTTTGAGTGTTTTCGCCACTCTAACAGTGTGAGTATTTCCGCTACTTGGACGGGGTTGATGATTTGTGAGTATTTTCGCTACTCGGACGGGGTTGAATATTTTCGCTACTCGGACGGGGTTGAGTATTTCCGCTACTCTGACGGTCTTGTGAGTATTTTCGCTACTCTAATGGTTCTGTGAGTATTTCTGCTACTCTAACGGTTCTGTGAGTATTTCCGCTACTCTAACGGCTCTGTGAGTATTTCCGCTACTCTAACGGTTTTGTGAGTATTTCCGCTACTCTAACGGTTCTGTGAGTATTTCCGCTACTCTAACGGCTTTATGAGCAGTTTTGCTACTCGGACCGTCTCGAGGAATAAATTATCTCGAGTGAGGGATTGGAAAGGGGTCTTATCGTCTCCGAAGAGACGTGCTTGGATTGGAACCGTCTCGAAGAATAAACTGTCTCGAGAGAGAGATTGGAAAGGGGTCTTACCGTCTCCGAAAAGACGTGCCTGGGTTTTGAGTGTTTCCGCCACTCTAACGGTTTTGTGAGTATTTCCGCTACTCTAACGGTTTTGTGAGTACTTCCGCTACTCTAACGGTTTTATGAGTAGTTTTGCTACTCGGACCGTCTCGAGGAATAAATTGTCTCGAGAGAGGAATTGGAAAGGGGTCTTATCGTCTCCGAAGAGACGTGCCTGGATTGGAACCGTCTCGAGGAATAAACTGTCTCGAGAGAGGGATTGAAAAGGGGTCTTACCATCTCCGAAGAGACACGCCTGGGTTTTGAGTGTTTCCGCCACTCTAACGGTTTTGTGAGTATTTCCGCTACTCTAATGGTTTTGTGAGTATTTCCGTTACTCTAACTGTTCTGTGAGTATTTCCGCTACTCTAACGGTTCTGTGAGTAGTTTTGCTACTCGGACCGTCTCGAGGAAGAAACTGTCTTGAGAGTGGGACTGGAAGGGGTCTTACCGTCTCCGAAGAGATGTGCCTGGATTGGAGCCGTCTCGAGGAATAAACTGTCTCGAGAGTGGGATTGGAAAGGGGTCTTACCGTCTCCAAAAAGACGTGCCTGGATTGTGAGTGTTTTCGCCACTCTAATGGTTTTGTGAGTATTTCCGCTACTCTAACGGTTTTATGAGTGTTTTCGCCATTCTAACGGTTTTGTGAGTAGTTTTGCTACTTGGACCGTCTCGAGGAATAAACTGTCTCGAGAGAGGGACTGGAATTGGAATAAGAAAGGACAATGCCCCTAAGGGCATTTTGGTCATTTTGCCTCTATTTGGGCCTGATAGGCCCGCGAAGCGATGGAAAGACGGAATTTGGACCTAGAGGATTGGTTTCGATTGGAATATGTCCACAATGACTTGAAAACAAGTTTGGACGGAGTGTAGACTGCCGAGCGGTCAAAAATGGGGTGCTTACAACGACTGCTAGGCCTGCTTCTTGAAAGTGATCCGATCCTTATTGGCATCGATACACTCAACCTTTAAGTGGCCATGTTCTTCGATGAGCTCCTAATGAACCTTGGCAAGCTTCTGGAAGCGCATCATCGCCTCCAAGGAATTTAGACAACCCTACACCAAAAAGAGAAGGTCATGACAAGAGCGAGTGTCCAAAAGAATCTGTAATCAATTAAAAGTCAGCGTCGACTTACCAGCAGTGAGTCATGGAAGGCTCCCATAAAGACGGCTGAGTCGCTTGCTTCGCCCAGCTTGGCCACGTCTTTTTTCTGAAGGACGCTCTTGATGACGCCGAATGCCACCTCGGTCTGGTCAATCATCGAATCTGCCGTCGTCATAGGACGGCCTAAAATGTCTGGCGTAATGGTCACAGTCTCGCCGACCTCGTCCACTCTGCCCTTCCCTTTTTGCTTTTTGGGCACTGGGGGTTGCACGGTTATCTCGGGCCCCCTTTTACTTTTGTTGACGAGTCTCCGACCTCTGTTGCACGGGAGGGGCTTCCTCCACAGGAGTTATCACTAGCTCGGCTGGCGGAGTGTTGGTGGAAGTGGTGGCGGCTGGCCAGCAATAGTAAACATTCTCTCCCTCAAACTCATGCTGACCTCTGCGTCGGGGGATGGGGTGGAATCCTATGTTCTTGCTGGAATCTTAACTCGGCGGTCGGGAACAGTGTACGACGATGAACTGGATGCCGAGCTATGGGACTTGGATCGCGCTTCGTGTTGTCCTTCACCGACTGGCTCCGATGGAGGAGCAACCGCGACTGTCACACCAGTAGGACTATGCGCCCTTTCAATTGCAATGTCAGTGGGGATCTCCTCGAAATCTCCCTCGGCACCTTCCTTCGCCAACCTCACAAGAGTACTCTGGCGAACACCTGTATCGGCAGTGAAGGTCGAATATCGCAGCGGGTAGGAGAGCAAAATGTGCGCAGCCCGAGCAACGTATCTTAATCTGCCCTTGTCGACGTATTTCAGAACCTTGTTGAGGTCATCGGAATTGACTAACCAGTCACGTGCTTTCGACCTCTTTCCCTTCTTGTCTGCAAAAATGCGAGAGTCAGATTTGATGCACCTCAAAATTTAAAATGATGCACAGTATGAGAGATCGGCATCAAACCTAGTTCAACGGGCTCTCTAGGGCATCGAATCGCCGGTCTATCCTTCTCAGGAACGTCGCCAAACTCCCAGGGACCGGTTACCCAAACCCTAACGTCGTCGATGCCCTTCCCCGAGGAAGGTAGACACTTCATTAACTCTAAGGACTTCTTTACGGCCCGGAGGTAGACTTTGTAACTACCTCCGACTTTACAAAGCATGTAGCAGTAGTCCAGTTCGGCGAGGCCTAGGTTCACACCCAGGTGCCTATTTATTTCAAGCATGCTGAAAAAGATCCTATACACGTTCGACGCTAACTGGGAGGGCGACACTTTATTTTTTACTATGAACTTATGAAGAAGAGGGTGAAGGGGAAATCTAAGTCCCCCTTCCACGATGGCAATAACTGGGAATGACACCCCCTTTTCGGTCTCGCCCATACAGTAGTCGTTGGGATCGAC
Organism: Euryodendron excelsum; assembly: GCA_033060915.1. NCBI lineage: Eukaryota > Viridiplantae > Streptophyta > Magnoliopsida > Ericales > Pentaphylacaceae > Euryodendron > Euryodendron excelsum. Next base: position 32,153,298 of record CM065397.1, read on the forward strand.
CAGCTCTAAGCCGATCTCATCTGGGATGTCAAACCTCTCCCTAAACGAAACAAGGGCCGATGGACCATCTAGCATTTTACGAAGACGGGATGCCATTAGGAGGCAACCATCAAAACGCAGAAAATACAGTGAGGAGCAAAAGAGTTGCGGGCTCGAAGGACACTTACAGTGGTGGGTGCCGAAAAAGCCGACGCACACGCTATTCAAGAGGCAAGGAAAAAAGACCAAGTGTTTTTTAACTGAGCAGGGCGTCACTCTTTTATACGCATTAGTGCCGTCGGTTCGTGCACGGAAAAACAGCAGTAACCATGACGCTTTGCCGAAACGTCACATCTGCCATCGATTCGATGATACCCCATAGTAAATCTTTTAAAATTCCCGCCATTTATGTGGCCGGGTGACCGTTACAGCCCTTGGCCGTTTCAGAAGCCAAAACGACACAAAGGCTGGGGGGCAATTGTGGGGGAATAACCCCCAGCCCAACCCAATGGGTGAGGCCCAATCTACGCAAATTAAAGTTGGGGTTGCTTGGCAGCCTAGATCAGAAGTAGAGGGAGGGTCGGCCTTGACTGCCGACCTCCTCCCCACCGTAGCCCAAACCGCAAAAGGCGGGCCCAAATCGCTAGCAGTCTTCGAGCATTAAATGCAGAGTTGACTTGCATTAAATGCAGAAGGAGCTACCCACGCGACGTCGACGTGCACGTCCGGTCAGCCGGAATCCCCCGCGACGGTGCTCCAGACCTGTAAGTAATCAGGCGGCGTCAATGATGATGCCTACCCAGCAGGCCATGAGAGCCTGCTGATAGGCCAAGGCAAAACACACTCCCTCGATGACTCTATAAATACTCAAGGTATCGAGAGCCAGGGATAGACAGTTAACCCCAAGTATTCACAACTTTCATTCGTTTTTATCTCGATTAAGCTTTCTGACTTGATCTTCGGAGTGTGATCGACCCCCTAAAGGTCGACCCATCTAACATTCTTGTCTTGCAGAAAGAGTTTGTGCTCATCCATTTGTGGCTTGAGAGTTCGGCCCAGCCTTCTCGTAAAATCCCACTTACAGTTGTTATCAATTATCAACTACTATTCATCTCAATATTTATCAATTATAAATAGTAAGAGTATTATTCATCCGGTATATATGTATATATAATATCACTATTCTGATTTCACTCAATTTGAATAAATTCAGCAATGTCCGAATTTAAATTGTCTATAACTTTCAATCCAGGCATCAAAATATAATCAAGCCATATGTCTATAAAAAAGCTATTAAAATAAGGATTCCAAATCTATAAATATCATAGGCCAAATATTCAAAATCTGTGAAAAATAAACCAAAAAAGTTTCGACTATTACAAATTTCTTTTTTAGATCTACGTCAAATGGGAATGAGTTTTCTTATAAAACTTCACTAACTGAATTATGTTGTTATAGACTATAACATACTAAAAAAAGAGGTCAATCGGAGATCATTTGACTATATCACCATTAAAACTCAACCAGAATTAAACTGACAATGAGCATATCTCAGATTCGGTGTAAACCCAAATGAAATTTTATGTGCTATCTCCATAGATCATTTGACGTGAAGAATAACACAAAAGAAACAAATTTTTTAAGCACTTAGAGCATCGTCATGCTAATAACATGTTATAAAATTATAGAAAATATAAAGCAGATAAATATAACTCAACACAAAATAAAACTATTCTCAGGATCCATTTTTCCAAAATCTCCTACTCTCTTGAGATTTCAAAAACCAACTTCATAACCTTTTCAAATACCCTTACACTCTAGTTTTAAATTATTTCAAAAAATGTTTTCAAGAACTAACAAACCTAAGGTGTCCCTACCCTTTTTATGGTTAGGGATTCCAAAGGAAAGTGATATATCAAGAACAACCACCAAGGTTGTCCATATTAGAGTTCTAGGTGTTTTTAAAAACCACTTTCGAAAACTTTTCAAAGATCAATTTACTAAAACACTCCAAAATCATACCTCCAAGGTTTTCAAAACATGACTACAAAACATTTTCAAAACTCTCTTGAGTTATTTCGAAGCATTTCCAAAACTCCCTTCGAGCTATTTCAAAACATTTCAAAACACTTCAAAACCCTATTTCAAAAGCACCTTTCAAAAACTTTCAAGTTCTATTCCAAAAACACTCCAACATTCGATTTCAAAACTCTCAAGTTCTCTTTTTCTAAAGACCTCAAAGTGTCTTCACATCACTCCAAAGACCTCAATGTGTCTTCAAAACATTACAAAGGCCCTAATGCGTCTATTTTTCATTGGGCTCTTGCCCAAACTACAAATGACCTAATTCTGACCAAATGAGATACTTATGCAACCTAAAATGATGCGGTCATAACTTTTAATTTAACTCCAATCCTCTTTTCAAAAATTTCAAATCAATTTAAAGTTCCTATTTCAAACTCCTTCAAAACTCCAATGTTTCCAAACCTTTTCCAAAACTTGCATCAAGCATCATTCATCCACAAAGTGATGACCAAATCCCATTTTCAAAATTTTAAAGTGGATATTAAGTGGACAATGGTAGCTGGTTATTCTAATGAGTGAACGAAGGGTGATTAGACATGTAGGTACCAAAAGGGCGGGGTATGGTGATGATCTTAGGATATCTTCCCTATACGTAACCGACCCCCGAACCATAGATTTCTGTTTTTGAATGATCAAAATGGAGTTACTTTCAAAAAGGGCTTAAAACTATCTAAAGGTTGCCAAACAACCTATTTTCTCAAAAATCCTGAGTTTAATCTTTGGATTAATACTTAGTTTTAGATGACCTAACTCACCTTAATCAAGTTAGGTGACGACTCCTATTTTTCTAAAAAAACCCTTAGTCAAACCAATTTTAAGATTAGATCTAGTCGCACTTGTCCTTCTAAGAGGATAAGTTCTAATGACAGAGTTCCGTATTTTTTTCGAGCCGAAAGGACTTAGTCCAAAAATCGAGGCGTGACAGTATCCAAACTCACACGTCCTTTAAGGTTTTAATTTCATTCCATCAAGAACTCTCCTATAAAAGTTGTTCTCTCAAACTACACAACTTAGCTGAATTATTGAAACTATTTGAGATAACCTTTAACTTACCCAAACCAACCTCTTGAACTTGTAAAACTCATTTTGAAATTATTAAACACTTCTAACTGTTTACATTCCACTATATCAAACTGATACAACAAAATTATTTTTCGAGTAGAATCATTTGTAACTAGAAGACTAGACATTTTCAAAATTTGAAGTACAACTATGATTCTAGTTGTAGCGGTAACCTACTTCTTCAAATAGAAAACAAAAATTATAACAATAATAATGATGAAATATTATCGTGATTATGGACACTCCAATTGGTCGGACTAAACCTTAACAAATGTAACTAGCATGCATGGATGTTATAATAAAATAAAGATGTATGTATTATAATTGTACCAACGTTTTTGAGTGTTCCAAAACATCACGAGCCCATACATTCTCCTTCTTTTCCCTTGACGACTTCTTTATCCCTTTAAATTTGTCTCGTATCCTAATACAATCTAACCCTTGTAAGCACCCCATTTTTGCCCGCTCAACAATCTTTGGCTTGACCGGATCCAGCTTTCAAACATCACAATACATGCAAGCCCAAGACGGGTCTTTCAAACCCTAATCCAGTCAATTAGTTGCTTCCTGGACCCACAAGGCCTAACGGAAACCATAACATCATTATAGCCCTAAGCATTCCAAGTAGTTTTCCGAGATCGGGTGGTCTCAGGAACCAACGCCATTCAGGTAGTTTCCCGAGATCGGGTGGTCTTGGGGACTAACACCTTATCAAATTCTAAACGGTTCACTTCTGGCGCCTGCTAGCCCCCCAATGTAGAATGTTCGTCATTCGGTAGTTCTCTGAGACCAGGCATTCTCGGAGACCAACACCACCCTCACATGTAGCTTTTTAAGACCAAGCGTTCTTAGAAACCAATAGCACCCTACAGGTAGCTCTCTGAGACCGGGCGGTCTCAAGGATCAACACTACACAGGTAGTTTTCTAAGACCGAACGGTCTCGGGAACTAACACCTAGGTCAACACCGGCGCCTGCTAGCCCGACTCTTTGAAAAATAACCAAACTCACCCCTTGGGCCTCCAGGCACGTATTGAAAAAGTTCAAAGTCCCACAAGACGGTAAGTCCACCTCTCCAAAGTGTTACTAAACAGTTAGGCATAATTCAACACGCCATTCTATCTAACTCCAGTCCCGTTTCGGCTAACTCCGGTCAAAAAGACCATTTTACCCCTAAACAGTGAGAAACCCCTCTAGGATCATCCATGAATGACCCACACACTTAACATAACACTCCGGTCCATTCCTGACCTTTTTCAACCAAACCCGGTCAGAATGACTATTTAGCCCTTAGTAACCCAAACGCGCCCTGAAACTACACCGGTCCCAGAATATTGAACATCTTGTCACACACCCCTGTTTAACCTAAGGAGGATCTTATGACACTAAACACTCCTGACTCAACGAAATTCCCCCTAGAGTGTCTCATATACGCTCTGCCAAGATTGCATTTTCTCTCGATTCCCTAGTTATAACATACCGTCTAACGACTTAAGAAATGCGTAAACCCGAAAATTCCTAAAAGCTTGTTCATAGGTCTTTCCATCGATATGGCTCGATCGAATATATGGCTTCCTGAAGACCCTCATCACATGACTTGAAGACTGCTACTTTTAGCAACCCTTGGAGCGTCTCACAAACGCTCCGCCAAGATTGACTTTTTCTCCAATTCCTTGATTATAATGCACCATCAAACGACTTGAGAAATGCGTAAATTAGAAAATTCCCGAAAGTATTTTCAGAGTACTTTCTATCGGTACGGTCCGATCGGAGAGATCGCTCCTCGAAGGCCTCGATCATATGGCACACAAACAACTACTTTTGAACCCCTGCGGAGCGTATCACAGACCTTTCGCAAAGTTGCGATTTCATGCACACTTCCTGAGACGATATCTCACACTTTCAAACACTGTTCAGACTTTCTGAAAACTCAAAAGTTCACGAGAAACACTAGGACAACACCGTGGATGCAACTGATTCCTCCAAAACCTTCCCAGTTGGCACAATTATCGAGGCAAAGTTTAAACAAACACTTTCGGGGATGGAGCATAAGCTACATGTGCCCAGATTTTGATTAGATCGATCAAACTTTGCTTAGCCCTTAAGATTTAGCTAGTACAATGGGTGACACATGGTATTCTGTCAATGGAACAGTACTGGTGCATGTAGTACATGCGCCAGGGCAAATTTTGCCTAGGCGCATGTATTACATGCGCTAGGTCTTTCCAGGGTTGCCTATAAATACAGGCCTCTCCCTTTGCATATTCCAGAATAAAAAATTGTGGCGAAACTTTATACAAATAGCTCCAGAAATCCAAAACTCTTCGTATACTCCCATCTCCAAACACTTAGGTTATAGTTCACCTCACTCTAACCCATACACCTCACCTACAAGACTCTCCATGTCATAGAAAACCTTATTTCAGCCCCTTCCAAGTCCATTCAAGATCAAGTCCAAGCATCCAATGAAGTTTGAGAGTGTTTGAAGGTAAAAGGTGGTATTTCTTTTATATTTTGTCATCCCCCACTCCTCTCTTCTCCCTCCTAGCCTACTTAGGCTATTCTCTATTTTAATCCCTATCTTCTACCCACTATTCTTGCATGCTTGAGATAAGAAAGCTCCTAGCTCATACCTAAAGGAAAACTAGTGAGAGCCACTGTGTAGATGGATCTTTCACTAGCCTACTTTAAGATAGTATGGCCTTAGAGCACCTTGATTATGTGGTGTAGCTTCTAGCCTTGTATGAATTCATAACCCTCTTTGCATATGACTATCTTGTTCATGTTTTGAATGCTTGGCTTTATTTTCATGTTTATAACCATGTTTTCCAAAGCTTGTACTATTCCCATTTCCATGTTATTTTCAAGCTCTTTATTCTAATGATCTCTTCAAAATGGTTATAAGAGTTGGTCCCTTGAAGTTTAGGATGAGACCCTAAGTAATCATGTCTTAGAAAAGCCCTCCATTAATCCCTAACTCATATTCTTCCATCCTCGCATCTCTACTTGCATAAAAATGATTTTCAAACTTGTCGATTTCAAAGGTTTCTATTCCCATAAGTCCAGTGGTTGGAATGGCCCCATGGAACCCTCTCTTGACTGGTCTCCTTTATTATTAGCCATAAGAACCCTAACTTGTTAAAATGGTTCCCTTCTCTTTCTATTATTGTAAAAATGATTTTCAAATGCTCCGATTTCAAAAGTTATATTCTCACAAGTTTAGTGGTTGGAATGGCCCTAAAAAAATCCTTTCTTGAGTGGTCTCCCTTATCATTGACCACAAGAATCCTAACTTGTTGGAGTAGTTTCCTTTTCCAAAAATAGCTTTCAAGACTTTCTTCTTAAAAATGGCTTTCAAAAGTTCATTAAAAAATAATTTTTCAATAGTTGTCATTGCTATGTTGATTTTTAAAGTTCCTAAAGGTTATAATGGTTCAAAGGGAAACCTTCCTCAGAATGGTTTTCAAACATCAACCATATGAACTATACACTTGACTAGGGTCAATTTTCATGGAAATGATCTTCAAAAGGGTTGTTTACAAAAGTCTTTTGCACAACATGATTTGTTTTCCAAAACCCTTTTCAAAAATGCATAAAACCACATTTCTAAATCCCCTTTTCGACCATAATTTAACTTGACCATAGTTGTCCAACCCTAGGTTAACCTAACCCAAATTAGTTAACCCTAAGTCACCTTAACCCTAGGTTAACTTAACCCAAGTTAGTTAACCCTAGGTTAACTTGACTCTAGTTATCCAACCATAGGTTAATCTAACCTAAGTTAACCCTAGGTCACCTTAACCCTTGGTTAACCTAACTTTAGTTAGTTAACCCCAGGTCACCTTGACCCTATGCTAACCTAACCCCAAATTAGTTAACCTTAGGTCACCTTAACCCTAGTTCAACCTAACCAAGATTAGTAAGCTTCAAGGTTCCAACTCGAAGCCCTTTTCAAACCCTTTTTCAATTACAAAGACCCCTTACATAACATATTTTCAAAAACATCCCACTCTTTTGAGATTTCAAAAATCAAGTCTAAACTTTTTTCGAATGCTTCCATTCTCTATCTTCAGAAAAAATGCTTTCAAGAAGTTCTCTTAAACTTATCTGAACTAAAATGGCAAGACACTTAACATTTTCCCAAAAACTATTTTTAGAATGTTTCCAAAACCTCATGACCTTAAAGTGTCCCTAACCCTTTATAGTTAGGAATTCCAAGGGAAGATGATATATTAAGTACAACCTCTAAGGTTGTTCATATTAGGGTTCCAAAGCCCTAGAAGTTTTCAAAAACCACCTTCAAAAGCTTTTCGACGACAAGTTTATTAAAACACTTCTAAGCCCTATCTCCAAGGTTTTCAAAATAAGACTTTAAGACATTTTCAAAACTCTCTTGAGTTATTTCAAAGCACTTCCAAAACTTCCTCGAGTTGTTCCAAAAACATTTCAAAACACTTCAAAACCCGATTTCAAGGGCGTTTTTCAAAAACTTTCAAGTTCTATTCCAAAAACACTCCAACATCTGACTCCAAGTCAAAATTCTCAAATCATTTTTCAAAGATTACAAAGTGTCCTCAAACCATTCCAAAGACCTCAAAGTGTCTTCAAACATTCCAAAGGCCCTAATGCACCTATTTTCCATCGGGCTCTCGCCCGAACTACGAATGACCTGATTCTCACCCAATGAGATACGTAGGCAACCTAAAATGGTGTTTTCATAACTTTTATTTTAACTCAAGTCCTTTTTTCAAAACTCTCTATCAATTCAAGATTTCTATTTCAAATTCCTTCAAGACTTCCATGTTTTCAAATATTTTTTTCAAAACTTGCATCATGTATCATTCATCCAAAAAGTGATGATCAAACTCCATTTTCAAAACTCTAAAGTGGATATTAAGTGGATAATGGTAATCGGTTATTCTAGTGAGTGAACAAAGGGTGATTAGACATGTAGGTACCGAAAGGGCGGGGTAGGGTGATGATCTTGGGATATCTTTCATACACGTAACCAACCCCCGAACCATAAATTTCTATTTTTTAAAAGACCAAAATAGAGTTATTTTCAAAAAAGGCTTAAAACTTTCCAAAGGTTGCCAAATAACCTATTTTCTTAAAAATCCTCTCTTGAGGGAGTTTTTCAAAACTTTTTTCAAAAATCCTAAGTTTAATCTTCGGATTATACTTAGTTTTAGGTACCCTAACTCACCTTAATCAAGTTAGGTGGTGACTCCTATATTTCCAGAAAGCCCTTTACCAAACCTATTTCAAATTTAAAACTAGTCGCACTCATCTTTTAGGAGGATGAGTTTTAATAACAGAGTTCCGTGTTTTTTCCCGAGCTGAAAGAATTTGGTCAAAAACCGGGGCGCGACAACCCTGATGTTGCTTTCACTGTTTATCTAATTCCATTAAAACAAGTCTCACTAGTCCATTCATGGTGCAACAACTTACCAAATATATAGGAAGTTATGTTAGTCTTGTTAATTGTAGCTCGAAGCGGTGTGGTTCATCACTATATTAATTCATTTAGAACACTCAAAACCTACTGATACCATTTTTCTGGAACCATTGACACATTAAAGAAAATCCTTGACTTTTCTTTCAAGGGAGGTTAGCATTCTTGTATCAATTAGCATTCATTCACAAACATATAAAAAAGGATAAATTACACTGACCTCCCTTCAACATTTGTGAAAATACAATAACCTCCCACTCCATTTTAATATTACACTGACTTCCCTTACAATAGAACGGAGACTAACAGAACTACAAAATTACCTAATAACCCTTATATTTAGAATACTAGTTCTCATAAACTTATTTCCTTTTTTAAAACTAAAACAAAAATATATTATTTTCTTTCCCTTGTTCATTTTTCTTCCTTTCTTTTTCTCCTTCTTCTTCATTTGCAGTGATAAGTGGCTCTGTAACAACACCACCCGCCACCCCCACAGCTCCACCACTTCGTCGCAGCCGACCACCCCGCAGCCCTTCCCCCACCTTAGCCAACCACTAGCAGCCCCTCCCTCGCCTTAGTCGACCTCCATTGTAACCAGACAAACCTCAACCCAACTCCCCCAAGCCGTTGCCCCAACACCTTTTTACACCCCAACCGACCACCCGTAGCTCTCCCCCGTCACAATCAGCCACCCCCACCCCAACCTGCCATACCCCGAAACCCTTCCCCGTCCCAACTGACCACCCTTAGGCCTCCTCCGTTGCAGTCAGGAGCCTCTACCCTTTCCTGCATACCCTAGCAATCTTGACCACACCCAAATCTCCCACACCGCGCCGCATGCCCAGATCTCCCCCTTTGTAGATTTGGGAATTAGGGATTTTGAGATCTTTCACACCACGCTGCACCCCCAGATCTCCCCCTTCATAGATTTGGGAATTTGAGATTTTGATTTTGTGATTTTTTTACACTTTTGGTGGTTTAGGTTTGTGCGATAATGTTTACGTGTTTGTATTCTTTGGCCATGGTATGGTGATTATGATCTAAATTTTGGGTTTGTTTTGGGGAAATGTTTGGAAGATTTGTGTTCTGATTTTTCAATATTGGAGATATGGAGGTGAAGGGAAGTGAACCTGGTGGTAGATGAGTAGTAGAGAGAGAAACCAAATGGAGAAAGTAGAAATAAAATAATAAAGGGAATGGAGGAACAATGTACCACTAGACAAATATTAAAAAAATTGTTGAGAGGGATATTACTGTTATTTAGATTACTTTTTAATTTAAGTAACCAAGGGCAAAATAGTCATCAAAGTATATTTTAAAGCTTATGTCAGTGTTTACCGTTTGGTCAACTAAGGATTGACCAACGGATGGGTGAATTGGTTAATGAAATTAATAAAGCAAGGGAACTCAGTGTAATATTAAAATGTAGTGAGAGGTTATTGTATTTTCACAAATGTTGAAGGGAGGTCAGTGTAATTTACCCTATAAAAAAATATTTACACTACTCTTTTTACCCACTTATTTTCACATCATTCTCTTCTCATTTAACAACAATGTACTACATATATCTATACCTATACATACACAATCCAGATTATGCAGATAATACATCACAACAAACATCACAAATAGTCTCATAAATTTTGTTTTTTTTGCCCACACATACGTATATGTAGTGCCCATACATATGTCACACAGTACATTCCATAGATCTAGAATCTCATGATGTAAGTTCAAGATCCAATCACATATCAATACTAGCTTATAGTCAACAAATCCCATGTGTTCAACTTCATATTATTTACAATTTCAAATCACATCATGTAACAACATTGCACAGAACTAAGCCTTCGTATTCTACTACTAGAATCACTTTATAAAACATTGTTACTATGGTATTGTCTACTTGAAAACCATTTCACACAGACTGATGTCTCAACATTAGTTACTTCTCAAATATCATTTCAATCAATACCAATGGTCTAATGGGACAATCCTTCCTTTTACTTCTTACCAATTTTAACCAAGTACTTAATAGATACTTAGAAACAAACAACAATTCCCCTTAGGCATATAATCACAAAAACATTACATCACAACACTTTTTATATGCTCAAGACATCACGAAAATAGACAAGCAGTTTCGATTGAAAACATCTCTTTCTGATGTAACATAACATATACACCTTCATAAAAATATGAATTTTATATGCCTAAAAATCCGCACACACAACACACATAACATAGAGCACTTGAATTATTATGAGGTTTAAATCTCCATCCAAAGCCATAAGGTATTCAAGCCTAGAGCTCTGATACCATTTTGTCACACCCCAGGTCCTGCTCGATGGTATGAATTGGGATAGGGAGAAAAGGGGAATAAATAAGTGAACCAATTTTGGAGAAAAATTTAGTTTATGTGTTTAAAAATCTCAAACCAATTAAAACTTTTGAAAAAGCCAATTATCTGAAAAATCCAAGTTCATTATATTATTTGCTTATTTTTCAAGTGGCAACTATTGTATAAAGAATCTAAATCATAACTGTAGAACTTGAAGAATTTCAAAACATATTCAACATCTACCATTAAAGACTATTTTATAGGTACAAAAGGAATTAGAAATCTACAATTGTCTAATGGAACTATTCTATAACACAATTCTTAAGAAAACTACAAGTTGTACTTCATAACGATCATTCAACTACCAAAACATTATAAGAATATAACACTCTTACCAAAATTACAACATCACATAGGAAATACCAAATAAATGTATCTCTCCTTCTTCTTACTCCAAGAATAGCGCAAAAGATATAATACTTCTGAATTCCCAACGTTAAACAAGGTTCTAAGCTTCCAGGTGTCATTTATAAAATGCTAAAAATGCTAATCATTAATATGGTGGCATGTGCAAGTGTACATATTATTCCAATATGTGAAACATGAATTCAACAATGCACGTCATGTTCAGAAGATCAATATCGCACCAATTACATCAATTACACTAAGCAGGGCAAATATCGATATAGTTGCATATGCGAGCATACATCACAATGACAATAAATAAGATATGAGTTTGACCATGCACATCAAGTCCAAGTTATCAATATCACTATAATTACATCAATTATTCGGGCGATCATGAAGTTTTCCATTCCTTAGTCCAAACTAATTTGTCACTTCCATTCATTTTCATTTATGTTCCATTATCTTGTTTTCAATTGCTTTAACACGCAACCAACACATACACTATGAACTCACATAAGTAGCATACCTAATTGCCACACATAACTTGGATTTGTGTACGCAAAACCCGAGTACCTTGCTATTGCACAGGTCTCGTCTAACCATAAACTTTACAGGCTACTAACCTGATGGAAACTAGTACTACCTGCTCAGCGCTATGACTTTTCACCAATAGGCTCAATCCCAACTTCCTATCCATACCCTAAATCCCAAAATTCAATTCACGCAAAATTGAAACACACTCTCCACCACACTACGCACGCACCACACATGCCACATTACATTACACACACCACGCACACGACACGACACGACACCACATACCCACACAACATTATCCAAACCATTACCATACATATCATTTCCTCATTGACAATCACTAACCAATATCTTTACATCATATCCATTTATTTCGTGATCACCGATTCTATCACTTTTGCTTCATTCACATCATAACAATTTATCTAATGCGAATATTGTCAACATATATATATATATATATATGCACTGACATTCTCATCTTTTTATTTCAATTATAAACTTGCGTATAAAAATACAAGCATCATGCATATCATCAATAACTTAGGTATGCTAATTCAATATCATGGCTATCAACATATTCAAGATTTCCTACTTTCCTCTTAATATTTTTTGAAAGACTATAATATGAGATGTGTCAAGCCACATTATCTCACAATTACGAATAGTCTTCCTACCCAACTATAACCGACATTAGGCATACATTATATAACATTTATGTTTTTAAAATCTTGGATTTCCAATTATCCCACCATAGAACTTCACTCAAGTAATTCTTTTCAATCCACACATCGGTTCATGATTGTTAACATAATTCATGTTCCAATGTCATTCAATGCAAATATTATATGCCATAGGTTAATTACAGTTCAAGAAAAACTCATATTTACATTTTATCAAACACTTGGAGTACACCATTTATACCACATTCTCAACATGTATCTTTTGAAAATGAAACTAACACAAGATAAACAAAACACTAATTTTATGCCCCTTAGACATTTTCACAAACACTTTGTGTGCATAATTTCATAAACACTTTCTAAACATATATTTTGTTTAAAACAACTTCTAGCATCAAGTGTACTAACATAATACATGGTAGAGCATCTATTATCAACTTCACATCAAAATCAAGGTATTGATCTCATCAAGATATAATAATACAACTAGGGTTCCATGAACTAGTTACATTTAAGCATAAATTCCAAGTTATAAAGCATGTAAAAGCAAGAAAACATATCGATGATTAACAAATCTAGCGAATCCTCTACATTCAAGAAGAGGAGAAAAAACCCTAACGAAGTAAATCACCGAAATGAAATTTTGAAACCGTGAAGATGTAGCCCTCAATGAGATAAGCAACTTTAAAGCTTGGGTTTTCCTCCAAATCTCACTCTAAAGTGATCAAAACCTAGAGAAAATGTGAGGAGAGAGTGTAAAGAGAGAGGGAGAGAGAAAGAGAGTGTGTGGATGTGTCATTAGATGTAGATAGTGAATGAGGAAAATATCTAAGTTGGTGAAGGTTTTATACTACTTACAATGCGAATCTATTGTTTTGCCCTCATTCCCTAGCAACAAGAAAGTTTTTGTAAAATTTCTTTGGGTGGTGGATGTGGCCAACACATAGCGCCAAGGTAGCGCCACTCATTGGAATCTCATCCAACTTAACTCTCAATTCTCATCACAACCAATAGGTAGCTCCAAGAGAGCGCTGGTCGAGAACCTCCAATATTTTAGTCAAAATTCTCACAAAATCCTCTTACACTTCTCCAAGGATTTTCAAATCAACCAACACCCACTATAGATACCAAGGCTCAACCAATACTCAATTCACCAAAACAATCCCAAGACACATAATGCATAACATAATATATAGCCAAACAAATCATGTATCTCCTATCACCCACACAACACTTATACAATAAGACATTTAATTAAGATTAAAATACATAATATTATTCGGGTCTCTACAGTATGTTTCCATATATGTTTGCGCATGGTTGAATCCCAACACTTTAACCTTCCTTTTTCTTTCACAACTAATTATAAGATGCATTTTTATATCTTTTTTTTCTTTTTCTTTTCTCTCGACAAATCTAGGATCCAAATATAGTGTTAAGAAATTGTTTAAAAACATTATTTCTCAAGTTTAGTTTTGGAAATTGATTTAGAAACTCATTAAAAACACTATTTTAGTAACCAAAATTTTAAAAATGGCTGAAAATTTTTATTTTCAACCCAAAATTTTGGTTATGGATTTCGGACAAAATCAATATTATGAAAGGTAGGAAAATACTATTTCACAACTTAAAATTGAAGAAAACTTATTTTATGAAATCAGAGTGGGGAAAATGTTGGAAAATACTATTCTTCCATCTAAAGTTTTTAAAATCAATTTTGATTTTGAAAAATATTTGAGAAATGGTATTTATCAACTGAAACGTTTTTAGGATTGATTTTTGGCAAAATCAAGTTTTGGAAAACAGTTGAGATTATTCGCACTCAAAATTTAAGAAAATTGACTCATATGAAATCCAAATAAACAAAATGATTAGAAATTTACTATTTCTCCTTGAAAGTTTTAGAAATACATTTTAATTTTTTAAAAGAGGTTGAAAAATAGTATTTCTTAATTGAAAAATATTGGAACTTTGATTTTGAATTTCAAAAATAAAGGGAAAATGTCAAACAATTGGGGCCCTCCTACAGCTGACTTAGCATGGTATCAACCATATGGAGATGTGTGAAAGGAACAAACATCAGAAAATGGCAAGTTGACATCACAAATATGTAATTAAAAATGTATCACCTTTTTTCTTGTTCAATGCTTGGGTTCGAGTCTCTATAGTCGCTCAGCGCTCAAAGCATGCGGTGAGACTTAAACTTCGATTTCGGTGAGACTTAAACTTCGACCTCGTCATAGGTGAGGTAGGGTTTTTTGCAGATGACTCTGTGGTATTGAGGAGTAATACTTCTTGGCAGATATGTGGAATAGCTTATTTATATATCCATTTTCAATACCAACCACAAAAAAAAGTAATCAAACCAACAAAAATGCAAATAAAGCAGTGTGATGCTTAAATTGCATGAAAAGTGAAGTGAATGGGAGCTGTTATACCAGTATAGGAAAGCAAGAAGTGAACTTTAATTTTTGACATATTTATGATAACTTCTTCTAAATTCTTATGTTGATTAAATTCCATGTTTGAGTTATTTTTAATTTGGTTGAATGTTTTAAAATGATATTCAAAATTCTTCCTTCCTAATCACGGTAATGACTAAAATGAATAGGCACCTTGTCCCGGAGGCACATATCCATGTGCTTGACATTGGACCTCTCTTCCAAATAAAGTGTGATTTCTATAGCATGCCTATCGTTGTTTAGGTATGGTTTATACTACATGTTTGCTTTGTCAAGGTTTGGTTTTATTTTATTTGATTATTCAATATATATATATATATATATGAATATCTCTGCTTTGTTTTCAATGAAATTCTCTCCCCAGGGAGGGGACAAAAGGAAAAAGAAGTTACTTTTGTAACCGATATCTTGCATGCACACAGCAATACCCACCTCTCTCTCTCTCTCTCTCTCTCACGCGAGCGCACACATACATACTCAAGCACACACGAACATAATTATCAGAACCGTACCAGACATTAAATCTATGAAGACACCGATTTTCGATTTATTAGTTCAACCGTTGTTATGGCATTGTATATAGTGATGTAATAGATACCTTATATATATTACGTTTGGTAAAAATAAACACAACAATTAGCATGATTGGTAGGAGCTCAAATTTCATTACTTAGTCTCAGGTTCAACTCTTCAAACTTCACTGTTTCAAGATTTTAAATCAGTCAACAATTGACTGTCCTTGGTCAGTGCACAGCTGGGACAGTGTAGAGTCCAGCTGGTTTATTGCCATTCCGACCCAATGGGCTAAATTGAACAGTCGGACTAGTCGATTTTTGATTGAACCGCTTAACCATGTAATCTAGTCCGGTTCTTATAAGTAGGTTACGAGGTAATATGTTGTATCAAAAAGGTTCCGAGGTAGCGGAAAAAGAAAATAAAGAAGAAAGAAAACAAAGATTAAAGGCTTCTAGTATTCAAAGCTTCACTTTTTCAAGATTTTAAATCAGTCAACAATTGACTATGCTTGGTCAATGCGTAGCTGGGAAAGTATAGGGTCCAACCGGTCTATTGCCATTTCGATCCAAAGGACTAAATTGAACAGCCGAACCAGCCGGTTCCCGGTTGAATTGCTTCAATTGTCCAATCCGATCCAGTTATTATAATTAGGGTTACAAGGTAATGTATAAAAAAAAGTTTCGGGGTAGTGGAAAAGAAAATAAGGAAGAAAGAAAACAAAGATTGAAGACTTGTAGTCTTTAACCTAATGGCAGCTATTGCTTGGTGAAATTGGTACAGCTTGGAATGTTAAGCTTGCCACTTTGTGCAAAGTTATACATATGTTAAAATCCCAATGTTGGGTTATGCTTGTTTAAACTTTCAAGTTTTGACCCAAATTTTTAGTTTTTTTCCTGAATTTTTCTATTTGAATTTTCACCAATTTAAAATTTGTTCCCCTATTGTCAGTTTGAGTTCAAACAATTTTTAAACAAATTCACCGAATTTCAACACTATGTTTGAAATAAAATTAGGATGAACTTGGCCTAAATATTTGGAATTGATGGGAAATATTTTTTCTTGCTCTGATTTTGAGATCGTATTCCAATCCAAATTTGATTGAGATTATATCTAACGTTCGACCAGTGGACGACCCAAAATATTTGTTGAGGGGGATAATGGAATTTTTTTTTTTTTTAAATTACAGCTAGGTTCAACCAGTGATGGACCTAGTTGTTGAGGGGGTTAATGGTTTTTTTTTTTTTTTTGTTAAAAGGTGAGTCTAGATAAATTTTTTAAATTTTGGGAATCCAATATACTATTTTTTATTCTAAATATCTAAAAATCTATAGGAAGTAAGAAAATTTTGAAAATCGATCATCGAGAAAGGTGAAAATCCAACCTATATATTATTGAATTATCATTATCAGTATTATTATTTTTTATGACCTTCCCCACCCCAAGTATAAAAAGTAGTAGCTAGGATACAAAAACCTAGAGATAGCATAAGAAGATAGTCACCAATGTAAAATGTAGTCAATCGATCGGCTTTCATTGTTTGTTTATTAGTAGATGACATTAGATTAGAGCATCCAAGGTTGGTTGTTGAAGTGGAGCAGAAAGGCAGTGCTGCTCTACACGTCATTCATCACCTCACTGTTCAACAACTCCCTCTGATATTTAATATATATATACATATAAATATACATATATACACAAAATACACTAAAAATACTGTGACCCTTCACGAGTACTGGTGCCATATATATGTTCAGTAAAAAAGATGACGGCTTTGGATGCATGGGTTCCACTTGGCACAAGAAAATCCATATGGTTTGACATTGCTATCATATTCCTTTTGGAAGCCACTGAATTTTTGAACTTGATGATTTGGTGATTCTATACATCATCCAAACTGTTTTGTTAGAAATAAAAGTCATCAGTGAAGTCACTAGATACAAAATAACAGGCCAAGTTTGTTTCACATGATCGGATAAGGAGATCAAGGAAGTTTAGAACATTCAATTTCAGATTTCATTTTCCAACAAAGGGTAACTTTGTAATTTGATTTTTAATTTAGAAATTTTGGATTGGTTATCTTGCCTTGAGATTATTTAATTCAATGTAACTTGTGGCTCTATCCGTATTGCTTCTTACTATCTCCTTGTGTGTAACCAAATGAAGTTAAGGTCGAACACGGAATTATTAGTTTAACCTCCTATCTAATCCTGCGAAGCAAACCCTATCTTGTTTTAAATTATCAAGTGACCGATGGCCAACATAGGAGCGGGCGGAGGCCACGGCACCTCAAAAAGTCTAAAATTTTTCTTAAATACCATAATTTTTTTCAATATCTATATAAAATATAGTGGGTTACCTCCTCCCAAGATAAGAAAATTTTAACTTCACCCCTCCTAAATTTAACAAATTTTTATCTTTGCAAGGTGATGGTAAGATTCTTACCTTGAATCCAATATCAAATTAAATTCAACTTCCGTTTTTTTTTTTTGTTTTTTTGGTCTGCTGATATGACATCAGTTACTAATATAATAATAAACGCATTGCACTGGATATTTATCTTTTTAAAAAAGTCCAACAATACAAGGCTATAAACACAAAATAAAAGCAGCCACAATCTTATCATTTTGCTTGAATTTTTTAACCTGTCGTCCAATGGCTAGCTGTTTTATGCTGTAAAGAAGAACTTGCTTATTCCCCACGTTTAATTGCGTGCGGGCAACACTTTTTTCTTTTTACTTAATTTTTTTTTCTAAATAGATAAGACTTTTACCTTTAATATATGGGGATTAGCTTATTCCTTCTTGAGTAAACAAATTTGTATTTGAAACTAATGTTATCATAAAAAAAAAAAAGGGTTGGTATTGTTGCAAAACAATTCTACTTATCAAATATGTTTGGGACCAAAAAATTCTCTGAACAAATTCAAGTGTTTTCCTAATGAATATTTTTAAACAAGTGTTTGTTACACATCTCTCAGCTAGGCCAAGGTAATAATAATAATAATATCAACAACAACAACGAGTTTGATGACAAGTATAGCAATTGATGACCTACAATGTTATTCTCCCATAAACAAATATTGCACAAGGGATCACATTAATAATAACCAAAGGGCCGGACACTATTAAAATTACACGACACAGCCTTATATATTTCGATAATATATTTTATTAGCTTTTTTAACTAATTCTTTTAGCTAGCTTTTTGTTTGATTTTCAGTTAAAAAAAAAAAAAACTTAAAGCCTAAATTAGAAGTCCATAAGAGAGGCAAAAAAAGAGCTGTTACAACCCCAAGGATACTAAAACTTTCCTTTGCTCTCATTTTTTGTTATTTCATTTTACTTTTTTAAGGTTTTATGCATTGTAGGAATTGTAAGAACTTCTTCCAATTTTAATGGTGAATAGTGATTACTAATCCACTGACATAAGGTTTCATGTTGATGAACTGTTGGGAAAGAAACATAGCAAGGCCTTTTGTCTATCGATTGAACTTGGTATTGTTGTCCAAGTGGGTTTGCCTATTTGACAAAACAACAAAATTAATGTAGTGATAAGGACTTTGTTAGGTAATTAGAACATCGGACGAAGATTACAGTACTATTGGCTATGCTTGAGTGCGAATTAGACCAAAGTTTCTCTTCAATTAGTTTGTTAGCCTGCCTGATGTTCAGATGGGACCTTGCTGGACCAGCGACGGCTAGCTCCAGGCAATGTTTTAGCTTGCCCTTCTTCAGTTCGTAGTCGTCCATTGCTATTTGCAATTACGGCCTCCCATGGTGCAACTCTCTTATTTTCTTAAAAAGAAAGGAACAGATATATACGTTTGTATGCATTATTTCAAAAGATGTATAATTCATGTGCATGATTGAAATAGGCCCCTTCTTATTCTTGTGCCCTTCATTTCTCTTTTTCCCATCAACTCCTTTCATAAATAAAAGGAAAATGGAATTTTTTTTTAATTCTATGGAAACTTTTATAAGAATGATGTGGCAATTGTATTTTTGTATTAAGATCAACTATGATGGGTACTTGTTTTATTTTTGAGCTAGTGACAGGCTCTCATTCAACCACAACATTCTCTACAAATTGTTTTGTGAATTTTCTGATTATATAGCATTACGTTAAATAAAAAAAGAAGGCGAATTAGGCAAATAATAAAACAACTAGTCGCAGATAATTTCTCCTTATTCCAATAACACAACAAAAAAAAAAAGTAAATACATATAGTAAACACTGACAAACAATAAAACCATAAATTCGATTTCAACCCTTTTTTTTAAGATGTCATGCAGGTATAAGTTGTAGGAAAATGCTATTCTTCTAAAAAAATATTATACAAAAAATTTTACTAGAATGATATGATAGTGACATTTTGGTAATTAAAAGCATCATCATAGGTATTTTTATTTTAGGATAACTATAACAACACACCCTGAACTCTAAAATGTAACACATTGACTATCTGAACTACCAATTTGTAAAAATAAATACTTTTCCAATGTGTTATAGTAATAATGAGTAATAAGTTAGGGGTGTTATTATAATTATCCTTTTATTTTAAGGTGAATGACACCCATTCAATAACATTATTTTGATAATAAATTCAATATGAATTTTTTTAGTGGTATAACATTATCCTAAATTGTATTGTATTGTATACACTGAAATGAGTTCAAGTGTGGACATTTATTGTTGCATTTCCCATGGGGGCAATGGTGTACATATATGCTGTAAGTAGACCATGGTGGCCGACTGATTAAAATACCAAGTGTTTCGGCTTGTGCTATCCTTACTTACTCAAATGTCTATTTCTGTGGCAGGGGAGCCAAGGTCCCCAAACTCCTGAGGCCGACATTTGGCCCAGATACCATATCGGCCCCACCTTTTGCATGAAGACATTACGTAGGAGACAAATCAAGAAACAAAAACAATCTACATGAAAAAGATTAGTACAAAGCTCCCTATTTAGTAGAGTGGTTGGAGCAGTTAAGGAAAGAATGTCCTCACACTCTCTCTCTGTCTCTCAAGCTTTTAGATAAGAAAGCTGGGGTTTAAGTAATCCTGTGGTTACTCAATATCCTCCTCCTCCTCCTCCTCCTCCTCCTCCTCCTCCTCCTCCTCCTCCTCCTTCAGAACCATTCAAACTTATGCCTGCAACAATGAAGAAGGATTCAAAGCCCTGGAGACCCTTCACAGCAAATTGCTGCTCAGTCGAAGACCAGACTATTTTCGGCAATTTTAGCCGTTGCAGGCCTTCAAGATCCGACTTCTCCAAGAACATAGCTCCATTACCCTCATTTCGACGCTTATCGTTCTCTGATCTTAGTCGTTCTTCGTCGACTCGTATCAACGAAGATCTAGCACAGTCATTTGGGCCAGACTTGTATGATTTTCAATTGAGCGAGCTACGTGCCATAACCCAAAATTTTTCGAGTAACTTCTTGTTAGGTGAAGGTGGTTTTGGGACAGTGCACAAAGGTTACCTAGATGACAACTTAAGGCAGGGTTTGAAGGCTCAGGCTGTTGCTGTTAAGCTTCTTGATATTGAAGGCTTGCAAGGACATCGAGAGTGGCTTGTAAGAAACATTAATTGTTTTCTTTATAAATTATTTTTTACCTTTAATATGACGATCTTTACTAATTTATGCTTGGATTAGCACTTATGGCATTCCAAGGAAAAATATGGTCACCTATGGCATTCCAAGGAAAAATATGATCGTCTTTCAATATTATTCTTGTTATTATAAGATTGACTTGTTGGCTTGAATTAGTTTACTTGTGGATGGATGTCAAACTTCACTTGCTTTAAGGGATATTTCAGAAATTATTTTGAGTAATTTAATTTTTTTTATTGTTTTCTCAAGTCTTTAGAAAGTTGTATATAACTTTAAAATAATATTAAAATCCACCATCTTCTAGTCTGACACAACATTAAGAAATGTTGATATGCTTATGTAGAGAAGCACTGAATTGAAAAAAGAAGAAGAAGAAGAAGAAGAAGAAGGTTAGGGAATTTGAACGATCACCTCAATAATTGGAAGTTCAAAAGAGTTTTGGCTTTACCAAAATAATTGCACACAATAATCTACTTCTAACTAAATCGTTATGTTTTGACAAGAATCACTACTGTAGTAATAGAGATGGCCTTCAAATTTTCCATTACTTATGTTTATTTGTTTAAAGGGGCTAATTATAGAGTAATTAGGATGGCCCCACTAAGTTTATATTCACATATGGTCCCCACAACTTCATGGAAATTGATAATATTAATGATCTCTCTCTCTCTCTCTCTCTCTCTCTCTCTCTCTCTCTCTCTCTCTCTCTCTCTCTCTCAAGGATACATGATGAATTTTACTGCTAATAGTAATCGTAGTTTTATTTGAGAATTTATTGCTACCAGTTACTTCTGGTTCTCATTTTTTTTTATTGTTATTGTTATTATTATTATTTTTTTAACTAAATTGCAACTAGCATTGAATTGGTTGATATCACAAAAATTTGATCCTGAGTCAACCAATTTATTTATTTTCGTACTAAAGCTAATAGGAATTTCTTTTCTTTTCTTTTCTTTTTTTGTCAATTTGAGTCCTATACAAGTTATGAATACTGTTGGGTGAAATTCTTTTCTGTAAGAATCCAATCAAATCAACCAGCATTTTTTTTTGTTTTCTGGAAATGATAGAGTGCCTGCAAGAACTCAAACAAAGAAGTGGAAATGATGGTAAATTTGGTTGGGCTGACCATACTTCTGATAAATGTTTTTTGGTCCTTCAAGGCGGAAGTGATATTTCTGGGGCAGCTTAGGCACCAAAACTTAGTTAAATTGATCGGCTATTGCTGTGAAGATGAAGAGCGGCTTCTTGTATATGAATTCATGCCTCGGGGCAGCTTAGAAAATCATTTGTTCAAGAGTAAGTCACTCAATTAAGACTCTGCAAATCTTGGGATATATCTCCTAATTAATTGAACAATCGAAAGTCTTGCTCATTTGCCTTGCTCGGTTACAACCATCGCTGTATGATTTTCATGTCATAATTATGACAGGGATCTCAATTTCTTTGCCATGGGGCACAAGATTGAAGATTGCTATAGGTGCAGCCAAAGGCCTCGCGTTCCTGCACGGCGCTGAGAAACCTGTCATATACCGCGACTTCAAAACTTCCAACATCTTGCTAGATTCTGTATGCATTCCTCTCACCACTCTCTTTTGTTCAATTTGATCTCCAAAAACAGTCACATCTTGTTAGTACTTCGATAAAATTCTACTCTTTTTTCCAGGACTTCAACGCTAAATTGTCAGACTTTGGACTTGCAAAGATGGGCCCTGAAGGATCAAACACCCATGTTACTACTCGGGTGATGGGTACCTACGGCTATGCTGCTCCCGAATATGTCAGTACAGGTAACATTTTTAAGCTTAAAATCTGTGTTTTTTTTTTTTCTCCATAATATGCTCGAGAATTTACATATGCTAAGCCTGTAGCCACCAAATTTCAGGGCACTTGACAACAAAAAGTGACATTTACAGCTTTGGGGTGGTGCTGCTGGAACTGCTGACAGGAAGAAGAGCCATGGATAAAACAAGGCCGAAGACTGAGCAAAACCTCGTTGATTGGACGAAGCCCTACTTGACTAGTAGCAGGAGGTTGCGCTGCATACTGGACCCTAGACTGGCCGGCCAGTATTCAGTTAAAGGAGCAAAGGAAATGGCTCTTCTGGCACTACAATGTGTGAGTCAGAACCCCAAAGGCAGGCCCAGAATGCCGGCTATTATTGAAACTCTTGAAGGGCTGCTACAACTGAGGGACATGGCTGTTACTTGTGGCCAATGGCCGGCATCGCCAAAACCTGGCCGAAACGCAGTATCATCTGCAAAAGGGAGGAGGGAGAGTGGAGCTGGGATCTACTGGAAACGCTCTCCGGTTGCAGCAAGCCCAAAAAGCTAATTATCTCATACTGAAATCAAAACCTTGGGAAGTGGAGAGAAGCTTGTGGGTTACAAACGAATTGGATGTGTTTTAAAGGAAGCACTGAATCTAAATTATTCTGCACACTTTTGTAAATATTGTGATCTTATATTATATATACATGTATTTTCGTGCTGTTGATTGACAAAATCCGTTAGTTAATTTTATATTTCACCTTAATTTTCGATGAAATATGGGAATTGAGCTTCCGCTTCTTTCTTGGAATCGCTACAATTACCACTGGGCCAAGAAACCAGTTTATGATTAGAAGAGAAGAAAATTCAACCGAGATGCAGAGTATGCCCTGTTTGGTAACTTTGGTCATATTTCTACAAAATTAATTAAAAACAACAAAATATCTTGATTGCAAAACGAAATAAAAAAAAAAAAAAAAGACATAATTTTCACTCTTTAATTATTTTTATAACTTCGGCATTTCATGGGGCACGAAATACACTAGGTGGTTACATCAGCAGCTAGCTAAAACCTATTCATAGGCTGCACCAACAGCCATCTGGAGAAGCATTTTCATCTCAAATTTGTTATATTCTTCAATGATCTAACTAAAACATTCATTTGGTTTCACCACTGAAGAATGTTCCGATGTACAGCTCTTCTGCCTCCTCCAGGTTGGCATTGCTAATGACGTGTCCCTGTACAACCCTGCAACAACCCCATTGCTTCTCCATAGCCAAACCCCTTCAAAAAAGAGTTCTAATTGATTTCAATTGTAGAGTATGAGTCTTCTTCATTGTTAGCAATTAACCCTGTAAGTGGGAATGATTCTCGGCACGTGTTAAACTGAGAGGGCTGTATAGTCTGCTATTTCCTGCAAAGGAAGTTGCAAAAATTTTCCCAAACTGATGGCCTTTGTGGAATTTCTCCCCCAAGTTGGTTTTGTGAGATGTTACTAAGAGGAATGTAAGGATACTAATAAGTTGCTTAGGGATATGCGGTGAGAGCATGTTTTGTGAGAGATCCAATTACTTGACCCCTTTCAGGTTTCCAAATGATGCAGGTATTTGGCTAGTAAGACATAAATAAGATTCCCAACTACTTCAAGAATGTCCCCTTCAAATTGATAGTTTGAAAATTCAATGGAGCTTTTAATTGTTGAGATCTTCATGTAGTCCATTTCTAACCTTTTCATGGTCATGGTCATTGAGTCTGGTGTGGCTTGGACTCCTCTTGCTTCATTGTTACCATCTAACCGTGAAATCATTCAGTTGGCAAGTTTCCTTCTAAATTATTTGTAGCAAGTTCAATTATTTGCAGCATAGTGTATCCATTGCCATCTGGAGCTTGCTTGATTGAATGACCAAATTTGTTAGATAGAAAGACCAGAACCCAGAGCTCACCTAAATATTTTCTCAGCCAAAAGGGGAATTAATGAACCATTTAAAACGATTGTTTCCAAGGTTCAGAACCTCCAGATTTCTACAATGGCCCCTATGTTCTTGGTGGAGGCCCTTCTGACTGATTTTTATTGAGTTCAAAAGTGCTCAAACTACAGCCCTCTTTCAAGCCACTGAAGTGAAGTGGTTGTTTGATAGATCAAGGAACTGCACATTAAAAATCCGATTTTCATATTGCTAAAGGGAATTCCCCACCTAGATTGTTGCCTATGAGAAAGATGAAAAGAGCATAGTTTAGGTCATAAATGATGTCAAATGGTTGTGCCAATTTGAACTTCTCTCGCTTGTCTAATCCATGCTGCTGATTAAGTGATATATTCTTTGATGATGCTAGCGTTGGAATTGGGCCAATGTAATCGTTCCTGGAAAGGTCAAGACAAGAAGCTCAGCAAGGTTCTCAAATGAAGGTGGGATCGATCCGTGGTAATTGCAGCTGTCAAGTTCTAAGCTCCCAAGTAGTTGCACATTATTAATAACTCAGTGACAATTTCCATGATAAGCATGTGTCCGAGAGCTTGACAACTTGAAGTGCACTACTACTCATAAGGAAACTGATCTGGCGAAGAAATTGTAAGATGAAGCAAGATTGTTTCCATCAAGGTTGAGATGAGAGAGAAAATGAGGTTGTAACAGGGAAGGGTGGATTGGTCCCATAAATTACATTGAGACAAGCTTAACACACCCAGATTAGGGAATGTCAATAAGAGGATCTGAAGCTATTCATCAATGCCCATGAAATCAGACAGATCAAGGAAACCAACTTCAGTTGAGTCGTAGGAGATGATGAAGACTGAAAAGGCTACTAGAACTACTGATTCCACCATAAATTGAGCACTTACTAATATCAAGGCCGATAACATGTTGCATACTCGCATGTATGTAACACCATCCCACAAGCAGGCAATCTGTTATTGAAGATCAAGATGCAAGCTGGCTTTGATTTCGTGAAAGACTATATGGACAAGCCTTGCTTGAATTTTTGCAGTAGTAATCATTTCTGGTCTTCAGGGCATTGGCCAAAAACTTCAATAGAGAAATCAGAAGCTCCCATAGACGTTGGATAGCCGAAAGAGCCAGAATAAGTTTCTTATTAGAAATCAATGTCAGCTCAAACAATTAAACTAGAGGGAAACAGTGAGTGAGAAAGAAAGAGTGAGAAAGAATTTCCACATAAAATGTTTATTTTGCAAACAGATTTTTTTTTTTTTTTGTTGGTGATGGGGATCTATTAACTCCTGAACCTGAATTAGACTAATTAAACAAAGAAGAAAATCCTGGGGGCATTTTGTTAATGCCAAGCTTGGCCTCAGAAATGGTAACATTGTTAACAAAAAAAAATGTGCGCCAATGTGAAGAGGAGAAGATTTAGAGGACTATAGAAGATGGTGTTGATTTTCGAAATACTACTGGCTAGCTAGCATACTATCTGTTGTTAGTACTGTTTACAATACATGTATAACAAATTAGTATTGTTTGGTCCTAGTATGCATGCATTTACGTCTGTGGTAATTAAAGTAGTTTTCTAGGTTGATATTAGAGATTGCTTGGACAAGGCCTTACATGCATGGAGATTCAAGGCTTTGGTTGAATGCCATCAATTGCGTGCCAAAACATAACAAATGGGGTTTCCATGGACACCAGACTTGTTATTAATGTATTGCTTGACTTGATAGTCCAGTTTTTGCAGATTCAACATTCCTCTTTTCTGGTCTGATCATTAATTTTAATACAGGAATTACTTCAAAGGAAATTTCATGAATAACTGCAGCTACGTCTCTTGATCTCTAACATTGAATTACAAACTATTCGCGGAGAGGTTGGGTATTCCAATGTGCATATGCTTTCTTCTAATCGCTTTAGTGGAAACATTAAGGTTGGCATGTTTGAAGAACTCAAGGACACCAAGTTCTATCATCCTCAACGCTGAAGATGCTTCTGAAACTGGTGTAGAAGCCCATCATACTTCAATTGGGTCCTTTTGTTAGATCACTTCTTATTCCCCAAAGGTTAAACTGCTAAGTAAGAGACCTATTAATGCATAACAAGCTCTCCAACACAATCATTCACATATACCTCTGCCTTGCACGTGCAGATCTAACAAAATGCAATGCCTCTTTTCAACATGAGCTTTTATACCATGTTAAGTCACCTAATTAAACTTTGATATCATATTAAGTCACCACTAAATAAATAAAAAATTTAACTGTTAAGTAAGGAGCCAACAATGCATAACAAGCTTTTCAACTTTTTAATCAAATAATCCTCCCAATAAAGGTATCATAATGGAGCATGCAAAATATAGACCTAAAGTTCCGCAACCTATACACAAATCAATTGCTTTCAATCTTAACCAAGTTGCACTAAAGCCTTATAGGAATAATCCAATTGTTGTATAATGAACGTTTGTAGTTTGTCCTTCCACTAAAAGTCATATTTCATTTTATTTATACCCGAAGTACTAGCTAATGATCCAAATTTCTTAGGTTATTTCAAGTTTCTTGCTAATAAATAAAGTTGAAAATTTTTTCTTCTTTTTCTTCTTCTTCTTCTGCATTTTCTTGGTTTTTCCAAACATGGACATTGTTTCGTATAACTTTTTATGATTTGCAGTGGGTTTGATTCTTTCAAGAGATATCTGGCTGGCTCCATATCATTGTCAAGAGATGTGTGACAATCCATTAAGGGGCAAATAATATGTATAGCCCAACATTTTCTTAAACAGAAACAGTACTACTGGTTGATGATTGTCAAGATGGCATACTATATATATATACTATTTGATTTTGAAAAAATATTATCTACATATTTACTATGTTTTTAGGGGGTGCTTGTCAAATTCTCCAAAGAAGTACAGGGCATGGTGGCATTTGTCAAAATTTCAGAGTGGCAAGCTCCCCTTCCCCCGCCACTATATATCTCTGTCTTTGACAAATACCACTTATTGTTCACATCACTGATGCCACTCCAAGGCGCACAATTATAGTAGGAAAAAGGGAGATGACGAGTCTAGAAGAAAGCACTATAAGTTTAAATCTCTTATCTATAAAACCACCCCAATGTCACAAACGTTACACAAATTAAGAAAAGGGTTGGTTATGAGAAATTATTTAGTACTCCTACTAAGTGGGGTATTTAATCCACCACTTTGTGAGAGGTGGAACAAATGAAGCTCTTTATTCCTCTAGTCACTCATTTCTGGCACTAGACTCTCATATTGAACTCAGCCTAATATTGTCCTTAAAAAGAATGGCAGCTGATTAGGTTGGAAGCGGATTTACATGTTGAAAGAGGAGTACTTAGAAATGTATGGCATCAGGTTTCATGTAGAAACACTATTTAATTACTAAGACTTTCGAACTTTTTAAATTAACCAAATTAAGGGCTTGTATCATGAGATGCATATTTGATAAGGCACAACGTTCACTTGAAATAAGGTCTGATTTACATAATAATGCAGAACACTCACGATAATTTAATGAATAGAATAATCCTTAAAATGTACTATGCAGTCCTACAAACGTATTGCTTAAAATTAATCTCCTTAATTGGCAAAAACCTAAACATATACCTTAATTGTGTTACAAAAATGCAATTATAACATCTAAGCTAGTGTTTTGTTAGCCTTAGCTTAGAACTATTTCTGCTTTGTTAGCTATAGATTAGTCTTATTGGTTTTTACCTTGTCGTATGTAGAGTTGGGGTTTAAAATGAGCAAATTGGCAAAGGATCCAAAACACCGTTCGAATGACCGTTTGAACAGTTCAGAACATTCGGAGAGGGTATTTTCCCATTTGAAACAGGTTAGCAAGCGTTCGAATCAAATTAGCAGCGGGATTCAGAAAAGATGAAAACGCATCAGCTTCCTATTAGCAACCAACCGTTCAAATGGACGTCATACAGGAGGTTCCATTTTTCTATCAGAAAAGAAGATCTTGTGGCTGGGTGATGGCCACCAAGGGCTTTCTTCTGGAAATGCTACATGGAATTTGGGGGAATTGATATGTGGTGATGACATCAAAATTGCGGAAAGTGAAAGAATATCAGGATAGGATGAGAACATACCTCCCATTAGGGCAACCATAAGAAAAGGGTTAAGTTTTTTCATGCCGGAACATGCTTATATATCATGATTGGGTGAGCCTTGGCAAGTGGGTACCCTTTGAACAAATCTTTTAGTTTTCTATACAAAGCTTTTGGGAATCAAACATGTATGTGTAAGCA
Source organism: Euryodendron excelsum (assembly GCA_033060915.1). Taxonomy (NCBI): domain Eukaryota; kingdom Viridiplantae; phylum Streptophyta; class Magnoliopsida; order Ericales; family Pentaphylacaceae; genus Euryodendron; species Euryodendron excelsum. The sequence continues at coordinate 32,182,431 of CM065397.1, forward strand.
CTCTCCTCATCCCCCACTCCCCGGAAGGGGATGGTCCCAAGTTCCAACCAGAATAAACAAATATCCCACTTCTCTAAAGGGAAATTATTTTCACTTTTGCTTCATAGAGTAATACTAGATATATCAAGATGGAATAGTAATTAGCTTCGTACTCATAAATAGTCTCTTCCATCATCCAATCCTCATTGTTCAATCATTTAAAATCTTAGATTTCATTGAACCTTTAATCTAATTTTTCATTTATGAAAACTAAAACCATTAATATGATGCCAAAATAAATCTAACTGGCATGTTTATGGAAATAATTTTTCACGTTCTCAAAATGGGGTTTTTATTTATTTATTGGAACACTAGATGGCAGTAGATGACATAATCCAAGTTTGAAATTTTCACAGCTTTCTCAATAGTTTTCATCACTTTTCAAAAGTTTAATCTGGGCTAAAGGTCCTAAATACCCTTCTTGAATTATGACTCAGTATCATTGAGATTCCTTAAACCAAAAAATGTAACAAATTGGATCTTGAACTATCAATTTATATTAATCAACTCCTTTTGTTAATAATTCGTTAAGAAAATAGACGAAAAATTGTTATGTGACTTGTATATAATCACAAAAATATAATTTTATATATAAATTGATCTTCTCTTGAATGCTCCAACCAACCAATAATCTTAATTAATTTTCAATTGATTACTTTACACATACGTATCGTATCTGTCTACAATTATGCTACTCAATACGGAATGTGGGAAAAGCGTGACGTACCGCAAATTGCGCATTTTTAGTGATTGGTTCAAACATAGTCAATGATTCTTCGCATCATAATTGTTTAATTAATGTAAAGCAAATATACTTTAAGCTGCTTTAGCACAGTAGAAGATCTTCGCGTGGTTCATGTAATTGAAGCTCTTATTACTCTCTTTGTTTGGAATTCAAATCTGATTTTGCATAAGTTAATTCTGTCTTTGGACATTCTTTAATGCACATGGAATCATTCCATTTCATTTCGAAATGATATTTGGAAAGCATGAGTTTATTTCTTGAGTGATGCCACCAAAGGAAAGGGTGCTGTAGAGTGCGTCAGTCACGGAAACATTTGATGATCTTCTCTACAGGCAGTGCATAAATTCATTTTGAATGCTATGTAAAAACAATGAATGTATACTCTCTCCATTCCATAATCAATGGTCTAGATGTAATCTTATTACATGTCTTATTAAAACTATGTCGTTTTGTATTAAAATTTATTTTCTTATATATAACTATAAAATTATTTATTTTTAAATAAATTTTAAGTCAACTTATCTGAACCCTTCATTTTTATGTTAGCTGATGTTTTAACACCTTAATCAATGAAATGAAGATCTCCATTCCAATTCATGGAATGAAAAAAAATCTAAATCCAAAAAACAATGTACTATTAGAAAAGTAAAGGGAACAAAAATATATGCCTAAAAGTATATTAAAGTGGCTCTCTTATTATTTTAGATCGTCAAATCTAAAAAATGGCACTTCAACGGATTCTCTATTTTAGAAAATCTCACTTTGACTCTTCAAATGTAGAGAGCCAAAAGTAGTTCTTTAAACTTTAAATAGTATTATTTCACAAAATTCTCTCTTCTTTTTGTCCTCTTTTCTTGGAGTAATTGTTAAAAAAAAAATAATTTATGAAATGGCTAGCAAAAATAGAGAGAATGATTAGAGGATTTTTTAAAAAGTGGCTACCAAAAATAAAAAATATAGTTTTTAAGTATATTTTGACTAGTTATTTTATATAGTATGGTTAGAGATGCTCTAATACATCAAACACCCAAAGAGTAGTACACCATTGAGACTAATGTAAACCAGTCTGATGGTGTTTAATTCCATATAGAGGTTTGCAGTTAGTCCATTTGTTTTTAGGGCATTTTAATATTGTTTGCCCAAAATCACTCGTTCGAATAATGGGAATATTAGGTTATATACAAAGAAACAGATTCATATCTTACATCGGTTGAACATAGCCCATTGTTTTAGGGCGTTTTAATATTGTTGTTTTTCAATTGTGTGAGTTATGGGCATATGAGGTTATAAAGAAATGGAATCGTGTCTCTATAGGATTTATATATATGATAGGGAGATCTGCTTGCAAAATCATGCCAAAGCCAACCAAAATGGATAATCCAAGGAGGGGATTAATTCCAAATTCTAAGTAACATGTTCAATATGATTTGCTTGAATTAAATGACTTAGAAATGTCAATCATCAACGGTTAGGGCGTATACAAATTGGGAATTTTTTTTCTTTTACGTCTAACTCTTTTCAAGAGGTAATCACAATGATCACATCGATTACGGTTTGGATACACCTCATTAGGGTGAGGTTTCCCCACAAAAGTTATAAGACATCATTTTGTTTTGCATGACATTTAAAGGCTATTATGTATAATCATGGCATTTGGACTGATAATCATGTAGTGCAACTCTTTTTGGACACTGCATTTGTAATATACTCATAAAACTTTTGTCATGTTCACAGAGAACTTGGAATTCTCTCTCTCTCTCTCTCTCTCTCTCTCTCTCTCTCTCTCTCTCTCTCTCTCTCATGTGTGTGTATGCAACATTTAAAAAGCTTACAATGGGGGAAGCCCTTTCATTAAAGAATAGCAGCATGGGAAGGGACAGGAACTGGAGGAGTAGAAGGTGATGAAGGATGAGCAGTGACTATTAATGCATGGTTAAATGTTTAGAATTACAAGATGCATTGGGGAAAGTAACTGTTTTGGATAGATCAAAAAGATATGTGAAAAATAAAAAGAAAAAATAAAAAGAATTCCACTCTCCCTTTCTCTCTCTATATATAAAAAGATTGATCTGTGAATCGCCAATAAAATATTAGGAGACGCCCTAAAAAGATAGAACCACATTTATTCCATGAGTGATGGAACCGGATCTTTCTCATCCTATATAAAGCACTTCACACCTCCACCTTCTTCTCACATCAAACCAAAGCAGTAGTAGTGCTCCAATCTAATGGAACAGTGCTGTAGTGCTTGGGAGGATACCACATATCTACAATTATAGCTATAATATTAGGAGTCCTCTGGTGCAAACAGCTTCATACATACAATAGAGGGTTGGTTATCTTTGAGGTTTTAAGGTAAGGGATGTGACAGAAGAGAGTGAGCACACATGGTCTTTTCTTGCATCAAGTGTCCATGCTAGAAGCTCTGCGTGCTCACCCTCTATCTGTCACGCACCTCTCTCTCTCTCTCTCTCTCTCTCTCTCTCTCTCTCGTGTGTTGTTCGTGTTTCTGACAGCCTGGTCCAACTCTGGTGACTTTGCAGTATATACCCATTTAGAAAGGAGAGTGCAGTTGGATCCCCTTCAGTACTGATTACTTGTGGTAAAATGTCAATTGAGGCTGTTACATGTACACTTCTTTATGTTGTTTGACACTGCATGTTTTGGTTCTCACTATATGTGTCTATGTTGACTTCCACAGAGATCACAAAACTCACTAAATTTTGTGTTTTCCCACCAAAAAGAATCTTGTACAGTTTATTACAAAACTCACTGACCATTTTTGTGTTTTCCCACCAAAGAGAAGCGTGTACAGTTGATGTCATATGAGCTTACAGTGGAAAATTGATCGAACACCACACAAAAGTATCCCGGACTCTTTATTAGCGCATTGATTTTAGCTTCCTTTGCGTTAGCTTTGTTTTTTCATTGAATCGCGATGTGGAATAGAAGATCTTTGAAGGGACCAGAAACTTGGTAGCAATGGCTGGTGGTGATAATTGTTATTTTTTCTTTTTCTTCTTTTCTTTTTTTCTTTTCTTCTTTTGCGGGTTCAGGAATTCATTAATGGATCATATTGTGATGAAGTGGCTTGATAAATGAGGCTGTTTGTTTTGTTTTCTATAATCAAATATAAGATGGAAAAAGAATCTCCCTAATTAGTCATTTGGGTTGTACTACAACAAGATTTTTCTAAATCTATTATTAATTTTCACTTTGAAAATCAGGAGACTCCAGCGTAGCAAGCTTCGCTACAAACATTTTGATCACAACACATGGTTGCATCTTGTCTATTCACGAACGAGTAAGATGAGCTACTATCAGTTGTCACCATCTACGCTTCTTATTCTTAACATAAGCAAAGATACGTTAGGTCACTTTAACATCACGTTACTAAAAATGTTGGTTTTAGAAAGCATACAAACTTGAAAATAGACCTCTTTTCAAAAATGATTTCATTTAGATCAAAGTGAACTAAGTCTGGATTCAATTACAAGTAAAGAGGGTGTCAGTCATAAACTGGTATCTTATACCCTCCATGATATTCCCTTTATTCTTATTAGAGGTGCACACACAATGTGTATGCACACAACTCTAACTAACCCTACTATCTCTCACTAACCCCATTAACTCAATACACTAAGGTTATGTTTGGTATAAAGGAATGGAATGAAATGGAACGGTCATTTTTATTTTCATTTCAATTCCTTTATTTGGTATTACTATTTAAATGTGGAATGGTCATCCATAAAATGACCATTCCCACATTTTGTTGGAATGACCATTCTCATATTTTGTTTGAATAATCATTTCATTCTCACATGAAATAGCATAAAACAAAATTTAGTAAGATTTTTGTTGTCAAATTTCTTTAAAAAAAATTAAACATATTTGGTAATTATTTTTTTGATTTTAAAATTTTAAAAAAAAATTTTAAATTTAAATTTAAAAAATTTAAAAAGTAAAAAAATTCTCACCATTACCACCACTACTAACCACCACCACCACCACCACCACCACCAACTATTAGCTTTAGTAAATAGGCTTAACCAAACAAAAGGGTTTGCTTTATAATAGTATATTATTCTTATCTCTCATCTCTAGGTTTGAAAACATGCAATGTTTTATAGAAAATACAAGTTTTGCTAAAATGTTTTGGTTCAATGCCAGATGCATATGCATAACTATCTTATGAAAACTTGAAATGTTGCAATGATAAGAACCAAGGTGGATTCTAAAAATAAAGAGAGAAAATATCATTTTCCTAAATAAAATATTTGAAATGATAAAATTAAAATTTTGGGAAGAGGCTTTGAAGATGAAATTTTTTATTTGAGAAAATTGACTAGAAAATGCTATTTCAAATACAAGATTTGGAAAAGATTGGAAAATATTATTTGTCAAACTAAGCTTCCAAATTAATTGTGGCTGTGGTTAGAAATTATTATTTCATAACCAAAATTTGGGGAAAAAAATGAAAAATATTATTTCACAAGCAAATTTCAGAAAACTAGTTTTAAAAACGGTTGGAAAATAATATTTCTTAACCAAAAATTTTGGAAAGACGATAAAAATTGGAGTTCCCCTTAACCAAAAATTTTGAAAAAAGTATTTCACAACCTAAGTTTGGAAAATGGGTGAGGACATAGTTAGAACATATTATCTTTAACCATAAAATAGAAAACAATGGAAAATAATATTTTACAACTTAAAGTTTAATAAGATGGTTTGACATTGGTTAAAAATATGATTTCATAACCAAACATTAGAGAAAAATGCAAAAACGGTATTATTTTTGTTGATTGGGAAGGCTCTAGGGCTGCTTACAATAAATTAACAGTTTTACAAGAAACTAGAAGGACTAGGGAAGATGGAACCTCCTCCATCCTCACTCGTTGAGACTCAAAATCACATGTCATTCTGGCTAAACAATGGGCAACTCTCTTCCCTTGACACAATATGTGAGATACACTGAAACTTCTAAAATACTTAGATAACTCACAAGCTGCTGATGTGGCCAAAAGTGGAAAGATGTGTTGGCTCCATGTCTTAATTTTGATAATAACTAAACATTGTATTATCTTAGTAATGATTTTAATTAGTGTGCAAAACAATAAGAAATAAATCTTAGACTTAAAACTAAGTAAATATCAAAGTGGAATGCACGACAAGCTAAAGATGAGCAATGGACCAAAATAGAATAATAGCACCTATTCAAAAATCAATCTAATAATTTAAATTCGAAGAGATTAAAGGTGCTCAAGGAAAAAATCATCAAGTCTTAGAAAGATATATTAGAGACTCAAAAAGAAGGTCTTGAAGGCATTAAAGGTTGTTCAAGTTTGATCAACAAGAAGAAGAATTCAATCATGGATGAGCAATGAAGAGAAATGACATCTCTTCAAATATCAATCCAATGAATTGATTTCAAAGAGATTGAAGGTGTTCGAAGAGAAAACATCAAGTTTTAGGAGGATACATTGAAATCTCAAAGAGAAGAGTTTGAAGGCATCATGATCATTCAAAAAGAAGAATTCAATCTAAAATTGAATTGGAGCTCTTTCAATTAACATCACTTATTTGAAGATCATTGAAAAAGTTTCTTGATACCCCAAAGAGAAGATCCCTTAAAAAGCTTAAAGTGTTTGAAGTAAAATTGGCCAAACAAAGCAAAGAAGGCCATGTCTGTGTTCCATGAGTCGACACATAAAGACAGAGGGCAAGATTTAAGAAATGCATCTGCAAGTGTCGACACATAGTTTTGAAGTGTCAATACATGGAGGCTAATGACAAATGTCGGCACATGGAAGATAGGTGTCGACACCTGGGTCTAACGGCTATACTTTTAAATATTATGATGTTTGATCTCGCATTAAATGAAGCCTTAACCACCTCCAATGGCTGAAATTGATTATGGGATTTATATAGAAAACTCCAAACACATTTATGGACAAAAGATACAACATTCCTTCTACCGTTGATGATCTTGAGCTAAAAAAATTTTCAAACATCAAAAAATTCCCTTTGTCCTCAAGGGTTAGCATTTAGTAAACTATTCAATTCTCATCTACTCTTCATAGAGAGTGTGTACTTCAATTGTATATTTCCTATACACTTGCGAGTTAGAGTTTGAGTGTTCTCTAATTTAAAAAAAAAACACTTGTGTAAGTTTGAGAAATCTTAAACAAAATTCTTGAGACATTGAAGTTTGGGTGTGAGTTTCAAGGAGAGTGAGCTAAGCACTTCAACTAGCCTCCATCTTGTAATTGGATATTGCATAGTGGAAGAAAACTTCAAAGAGATCTTGGGGTGAAGACTTAGATCACAAGTTGTGGTTAAATCTCAGTAATTCTTGGTGTCTCATTTTGTGCTGTGCTTTCATTTCTTGCTTGATTATATTGCATTACATAAACCTTAAATTACTGTTACATTACTTAGATTAATTTTAATTAGTCTTAACTGCAATTAGTTTTGAAAAACCCAATTTACACCCCCCCTCATGAGTTCCCTTTCAAGCTAACAATTGATATCAGAGCTTGTATTCTTTTATTTGGCTTAACATCTTAGGAATTGATCCATGGCAACCAATTTTAGAAGCTCTCTAGGTGAGGGTCAATCTACTAATAGGCCTCCTATCTTTAATGTCACTAATTACAATTATTGAAAAAATAGAATAAGAATATACATAAAATCTATTGATTATGAATTATGGAGAATTATTTTAAATGGTCCCAAAATTCCTACAAAGAAAGTTGAAAGGGTTAAAGTTCCTAAACCCAAATCTGAATGTGATGAAGATGATTCGAAACTTTTGCATCCAATGCTAAAGTCATGAATATTTTATATTGTGCTCTTGATCCTAATGAATTCAATCGTATTTCTACTTGTGAATCAGCTAAGGAAATATGGGGCAGACTTGAGGTAATTCATAAGAGTACCAATCAAGTCAAAGAGTCCAAAATCAATATTTTGGTGTATAACTATGAATTATTTAGGAAGAAATTTGATAAGTCCATTACCGATAAGTGTAAGCACCCCATTTTTGCCCGCTCGGCACTCTCTAGCTTGACCGGGTCCAGTTTTCAAACACTTTAGCACATACAAGCTCAAGACGAGTCATTCAATCTCCAATCCAACCAACTGGTCGCTTCTCAGGCCCACAGGGACTCGCTGGAGCCATAAGCACCATCATTCCAGGCAGCTTTCCAGACTAGGCGGTTCTGGAAACCAACGCTATCCAGGTAGCTTCCCAGGATCGGACGATCTCGGGGAACAAACCCTCATCAAATTTCAGACTGTTCACTTTTGGCACCCGCTAGCTCGCCAATGTAGATAGTCCATCATTTGGTAGTTTTCTGAGACCAGGCGTTCTCAGAAACTAACACCACCCTTCTAGGTAGCTTTCTAGGACCAGGCGTTCTCAGGAACCAACACCACCCCTACAGGTAGCTCTCTAAGACCGGGCGTTCTTAGAGACCAACACCGCACAGGTAGTTTTTCGAGACCGGGCGATCCCAGGAACCAACACTTGGGTCAACACCGACGCTTGCTAGCCCGACTCGGTGAAAAATGATCAAATCTGCCCCTTGGGCCTCCAGGCACGTTTTGGGAAAGTTCAAAATCCCTCAAAACAGTAAGTCCATCCTTCCAAGATGTTGTTAAACTATTAGGCGTCCCTCGCATGCCATTTGGTCCAAATCTGGCTCTATTCTGGCTCGCTCAAGTCAAAATGACCGTTTTGCCCCTGAACGCCTCAGCACGGCACAAACCTTGCCGAACGGTAAAAGACTCTCCCAAAACCATCCCTGAACGACCCGATACGCTTAACACGACACATCAAACCATTTTAACCATTTCTAGCCAATCTTGGCCAAAATGACCATTTTGCCCATGGCAATCCAAACATGCCCCGAAATAGCACTGGTCTCGAGATTTCGAGCAAAGGGTTTTACCATACAACCTTGTTTAACCCAAGGAGGACTCTACGACATTAAACTCACACGACTCGATAAAAGTTCCCTGGAGCGTCTCGTAGACGCTCCGCTTAAATTGTCTTTTCTCCTAATTCCCTGGTTATAACGCACACCGTCAACTAACTTGAGAAATACGAAAATCAGGAAATTCTCGAAAGCTTGTTCATAGATCTTTCCATCGATACGGCTTGATCGGATAGATCTCTTCCTGAAGCCCTTCATCGTATGACTCAAACCCTATTACTTTTGACAACCCTTGGAGCGTCTTGCAGACGCTCGGCCAAGGTTGACTTTTTTCCCAATTCCCTTATTAAAACGCACCATCAAACGACTTGAGAAATGTGTAAATCTGGGAATTTTCAAAAATATTTCCAAAGTACCTTCCATCGGTACGGTCCGATCGAAGAGGTCGCTTCTCGAAGGCCTCGATCGCACAACACGAATACAACCACTTTCGAACACCCTCGGAGCGTATCACAGACGCTCTGCAAAAGTGTCCTTTTATGCACGCTTCCCGAGACGATATCCTATGCTTCCAAACACAATTCAACCTTTCCAAAAACATGAAAGTTCACGAGAAATCCTAAAAGAGCACCGTCAGTGCAACCAGTTCTTCTGGAACCTTCCCGGTTGACTCAATTATCGAGACAAAGTTTGAACGAACCTTCCTGGTGATGGAGCGTATGCTACATACGCTCAAATTTTGATCAGATCGACCAACTTTCGATCAACAGTCGAGATTTAACTAGTACACAAGGTGCCACATGTCATTCTGACAATGGAACAGTACCTGCGCATGTCCTATATGCGCTAAGTCAAATTTTGGCCAAGCACATGTAGCACATGCGCAAGGCCTGTTCCAGATTGCCTATAAATACCAGACCACCCCTTTGCATATTCCATCTCCGAAATTGATGCGAAGCTCTGTTGAAACTGCTCTAGAATCTCGAATCCTTACATATATTCTACCCCTCCAACACTTAGGCTAAATTCTACCTCCCTCAAGCATATACACTTCACCTACAAGGCCTTATACACACTTACACACTCCATTCTAGCCCCTCAAGCCCTCTTGAAGTCATTCAAGCTCCAATCAAGACATCCATTGAAAACTCCAAGTGTGTTGAAGGCAAAAGGTGGTATCCCTTTTACATTTGTGTCTTCCCCCACTCTTATCTTCTCCCTCCTAGCCTACTTAGGCTATTCTCTATTTTAATCCCCATCTACACCCCCCCTTTCTTGCAAGCTTGAGCTAAGAGGGCTCTTAGATCATGCCTAGAGGAAAGCAAGTGAGAGCCACCATGTAGGAGGACCTCTCACTAGCCTAATTTGAGATGGTATGGCCTAGGAGCCCCTTGTTTATGTGGTGTATCCTAAAAGCGTTGTATGTAATCATGACCCATTGTATATTACTATTTGATCATGTTTTGTATATTTGGCTTCATTTTATGCTTATTGTCATGTTCTACAATGCTTACATTGCTCTTATTTTCATGCCATTTTCAAGCTCTATATTTCTTTTAAAAATTGTTCCAAGAGTTGGCCCCTTGAAGTTTAGGATGAGATTTTAGAAATCATGCCTTAGAAGACCTCCTACTACCCTCCTAACTCTCATTTTGGTATCATGACATTTTAATTTGCATAAGGGTTGCTTTCTAATTCTCTAATTTTCAATATTTCCATTCTTGTAAATGTAGTGGTTGGAATAGCCCCATGGAACCCTCTCTTGAGTGGTCTCCCTTTTGTTTGGCCATATGAACCCTCTCTTGATGGAATGGTTCCCTTGAAAAATGGAATGGTTCCCTAGGTCACCCCTAACCCTAGGCCAACCCAATCTAGGTTTATATCCTTCAAGGTTCTAACTCATGAACCCTTTTCTAAATGATTACTCAATTTTAAACCATTCTCATAACCCATTTTTTCAAATTCTCCTACTCTCTTGATTTAAAAAAACCAACTCCATAAACTCTTCAAATGTTCCAACACTCCATCTTCAAGGCATTTCCAAAAATATTTTCAAAAGATTACAAACCTAAAGTGTCCCTAGCCCTCTTATGGTTAGGGATTCCAAGGACAAGTGATAAATCAATAACAACCTCTAAGGTTGTCCATATTAGGATTCCAAACCCTTAGCCATTTCCAAAAACCACTTTAAAAAATTAATTCATCAAAACATTTCTAAAATCATGCCGCCAAGGTTTACAAAACAAGACTTCAAAAACACTTTCAAGTTCTCTTGATTCATGCCAAAGCATTTTTTCAAAACTCCCTTAAGTTGATCCAAAAACATTTTCAAAACACTCCACCACCCAATTTCAAGTCAAAACTTCGGAAGACTATAAAGTGTCTTCAAACTTCCAAAGACCTCAAAATGTTTTAAACTTCTCCAAAGATCCCAAAGTATCTTCAAACATTTCAAAGGCTCTAATGCGCCTATTTTTCATTGGGCTCTTGCCTGAACTACGAATGACCTGATTCTCGCCAAATGAGATACGTAGGCAACCTAAAATGGTGCGGTCATAACTTTTATTTCAACTCCAATCTCTTTTTTAAAAATTCCAATCAATTCAAAGCTTCTATTCCAAACTCTTTCAAAACCCCCATTATTTTCAAACTCTTTCCAAAAACTTGCATCATGCATCATCCATCCGAAAAGTGATGACTAAACCCCGTTTCAAAATTCTAAAGTGGATATTTAGTAGACAATGGTAACCGGTTATTCTAGTGAATGAACAAAGGGTGATTAGACATGTAGATACCGAAAGGGCGGGATAGGGTGATGATCTTAGGATATCTTCCCTACACGAAACCAACCCCCGAACCATAGATTTTTGTTTTCAAATGACCAAAATGGAGTTATTTTCCAAAAGGGTTTAAATCTTTCCAAGGGTTGCCAAACAACCTATTTTCTCAAAAACCCTCTCTTGAGGGAGTTTTCAAAACCTTTTCAAAAAAAAAAAAAAACCCCTAAGTTTAATTTTTGAATTAACACTTAGTTTTAGGTGTCTTAACTCACCTTAATCAAGTTAGGTGGCGACTCCTATTTTTCTAAAAAGCTTTTAGTCAAACCAATTTTCAAACCTAGTTGCACTTGTCCATCTAGGATGACGAGTTATAGTAACAAAGTTCTGTGCTTTTTGTCTCCAAGCCAAAAGAACCTTGGACACCCAAAAATCGGGGCGCGACAGTTGGCGACTCCACTAGGGACACTTAGAGGGTTAGGCCATTAACATGTCCCTTCACCCTTCACTCACCAAGAATCTCCAGTTACTTTGTCCAGTTTTATCTACTTTTCAAAATTTTCAAGTTTCCAAAGCAAATTCTATTCTCCCAAAACATTTTTCAAATAAGTGTCATCACCTGCATTCATTGTTTACATCCATGCTCTTACATCAATTACCCATTTTACCTTGCATTGAGTTTTTCGAAAAGTTACTAACTTTTTGCATTTGTCTTTTGGAGGTGGACCTTTATTCACATTTTTGTTTCATGTCTTATTTATTGCCATGTATGTGAATGAATGGACAGGATGTGATGTGTGTTGTTGGGTCCTTTCCTCCATTTTTGAAAATTCTACACACACTTGGTGCGCTTACTTGCATTTGCATCTTGCATATATTACCTGGCTACTACCCTTCTAAATAGAAGGGGGAACAGTATATTGACTGGGGGCGGATGTTGTGTTAGTTTCTAAGCCTACGGTCTCTTGATAGCTCCCCCACTCGAACCACTAACCAAAGATAGAGTTCACCTTTTCGGGGGTGGACTCCAGAGGTTTGAAGGTTCGGGGACCAAGCTTTTTAGGAAACATTAGTGAACTCCCAACCTCATGCTCATGTAGCACCCCATGCATAGCCGAACCTCTACCGGATTTAGGACACACACGTCAATTTCAAAATCAAGGAGGAAAGGGCGACTGCTTTACTTCCCTTATATATTTTGTTTAATCCATGCTGTTATGCTATCTAATTCTTGCTATTTCCATGTGCATGCATCATAACTGCTCATGCATCAGAACTCACTTCAAGACAAGAGTTCTCAAAGTAACTCAAGTCATTGCATCTTCATGCATTCAATCAACCCTTAGAGAAAGGCTTAATGACCTTCTCGTTTAAATTCAAGCCAACCCAAAACTCCTAAGGGTACCACAAGACCATAAGGATTCATGGCATGCATCAAAGTCATCTCATAAAGAGGGGCCCTAATCCCTTTTTGCTCATGGAGATAGGGCTGCCAAGAAGACAAGGGAGCAATTCAAATCAAGGGCTCTTACCAACAAAGCAAATCTGGAGGCTCAAGAGTAGTTTAGGATCTTATTATGTAAATAGAGAATAGGTGAAAGTCCCGAGGAAAATGTTCCCCCTCCCCATTTCTATGTATTTTTGAGAAATTCTATGCACCCAAGAGAATTCACCTTAATAAAAGCGTTCTTATTGAAAAATGAATGAATGAATGTATAAATGGACGGATGAACAGGGGCAGGTATAGTATTTGCATGCAAGGGCAATCCCTTATCTCCAGACATAAGCTGAAGCATTATGCTTAGTTCCCCTCAAAAGTAGGGGCATCCTTAGGCCATGTATCGCATAAAACCTTTCCAAATCAAGAACCTAACATGTAATCCTTTTGTTTTGTTTTTCTTTATCTATTTTCTTTTCTCCCCCCACCTCATCAAAAGACTAGCAATAGTTTTTGAGACTGCTCGCATTAAAGGTCACCATTGCTCCAAGAAAAGGAAGAAGAGGAACACGAGTGACCCCCATCCTCTGAACGCCAGTCCGTACCCGACAAAGAATAGCACAAATGTCGAGCGAAGGCAATATTCTCGATCAACAGAACAATTCAGTGACACACGAAGAGGTGAACGAAATGAAGGCAAAAATAGACGAAATGTTCAAGCTCATAAAACTAATGGCTTTCAAAGGGCCTGTCATGAACCCATCGGCATCCACATCCTATCCCAAGGAAACTGAAGTAATCCCACCAAGGGTCGTCGTGCGAACTAATGGTACAATAAAGAGCAAGGAGATCCCTAAAGCCGTACACCTCGAGGAAGGAGAAAAGGACAACCTTGAAACCATCTTGCTAACTGCCACCGCAAAGAAGGAAGGCCCGGACCCTCTCGATCTTAAGATACAAGGCTTAGAGGAGTCCTTACGCAACCTACAAGGTCATGACACCTTCGGTGGGATGTCTTACGATGAACTCTGCTTCTTACCTGACCACCCAAGGCCACCCAAATTTAAGATGCCCGATTTTCAAAAGTACGATGGGAGCGGAGATCCCGTGGCTCACCTGAGGCTGTATGCTGGGGCACTAAGTGGTCACGAGAATGACCCCAAACTCCTGATGCAATTGTTCCAACATAGCTTGACTGGGCCTGTACTGCAATGGTTCACCCGGTTAGATTTGAGGAAGATTACAACTTGGAACGAGTTGGTCTTAGCCTTTCGATCCCAATACCGCCATAATAGCAATCTAACCATGGACCGGTATGCCCTAATGCTGATGACTCGAGGGGAGAAAGAGAGCTTCAAAAATTACGCTCTGAGATAGAGGGAGGTAGACGCTCAAGTCAACCCCTCATTGCTGGAAAAAGAGTATGTGCAGCTATTTGTAAACACCTTCCAAGGACTGTACTATAAACGTCTGTGTCTAAGCATCGGAAAGAGCTTTTTTGAGTTGATAATGCAAGGGGAAATGATCAAGAATGGACTGAAAACTAGCAGAATCACTGACTCTTATGCCAAAACAAGTGAGCGATTTGCAAATGCGGCCAAGAAGGTAGCAACCACTCGAGGAGTCGGCAAGAAAGAGGGAGAAGTATCCACCATCCTGCCTACACAACAGCAGTCGTACTACCCCTAATACCAAGCTTAATTATCACTGCCTGCTCCCATTATCAACATCCCCGTTGCTATTACCCAAGCATCCGCAATTAGACCTGTTGCAGCCCGACCATACATCAACCCCAACAAAAACAACAACCGACGGAACCGAGAATTCACACGTTTGGCATGTAGACAGAGGCCTATCATGAGCTCCTCAAGGCCAAGCACATAAACCCTATACCCCCACGGCCATTGCCAAGCCTGTTGCCGCCAACTTTCAACCCTACCTTTACCTGCGAGTACCATTCTGGGGGGCAGGGGCATGACACAGAATCTTGTTTCTCTTTGAAGCATAAGATTCAAGACCTCATTGACAACAAGGTCATCAACACGCAAGAAACAAAGCCAGTCCCCACACCAAATGTCACGGCAAATCCCTTACTAGACCATGCTGTCAACATCATCACCGAGGATGAGGCAGACTCTCATGGCATCATAACCACAGAGTACTTCGAGGGTGAGTCAGATACTGAAAGCAATTGGGAGGAAGAACTGTCACCATGCCCTATCTATCTTTACAACACAAGTGGAGAGCAAGACCCTTTCGACTGGCCCGTGGATAAACCCGTTGGAAATATTCCCAATGATACTGCACCTGTGGATGGCGGGGGAGAAGAATTCCTACATCCTAGATATGCTGAAGCCGAGGCTCGTCTGAAAGAGGAACTCTTTGATTACGAGGACATGGGCTGGGGCATTTATGAGCTGAAACTGCCAAACCCACCATCAAATTCAACGAAGGCGATCTGGATAGCCTGTTTGCAGAGATTGACAAAAAGGAAGCTGAAAAAGAAGAAGCCAAAGAAAAGTCATCGCAAGCCTCTGAAGAAAGCCTGGTTATGAAATCCCAAGAAGTCGAGCAAGAGAAACTACCCAACTAAAGGAGAGCCAACAGGGGTCCCAAGATGGAATGCACAACCTCACTAACCCCACTAAAGAAGAAGAAGGAGGAAGCCCTGGATGCACTATGACCACTAATCTCTGTCATTCCGCAGCTGATGCATCAATTCGCCCAGCACAACCAAGTGAGGAAGCTGGTGAATGGAGCATGGAGGAGGCAAGCGTGTTCCCAAAGCCTACCTGAAGAAGTGATTGTCAAAGGGTTGTTCTTCTACCAAACTTTATCTTTACTTTCCTGTTAATTTTTGTTTCGTTAACTCTATTTTCATTTTTTGTTAATCAAGAGCTCATCATGTAAACTGAACTTTTGAAATGAAAGAAGTTGAAATTTGCATTTATCATCTTCGGTACTTGCTCTTTCTCAGAATTTCCCTTTCTTGTCGTTATGCCCTAACTTGAAAGGAGGGATGGTATGTGCATCCTCGCCTGTGGGGACCATTTCTGATCCAAAAGAAAGATAGTGAAAGGAAGGAAAGAGAGTGGATCACAAAAAGGGTGGCCTCCAAAGGATGCCATGGCAAAGCAGCCGGTAGTTAGACCCTCGAAAGGAAGAGAATCCCTCATTTCAAAATCCCTGGAATAGCAAAACCCTTGGTTAGCCCACTCGAGCCACAAGTAATTTTCATTCAAACACCCTAACCAGGAACCACCCCCCACACTGGGGTAAGTGCGAGTAACAGAACAATTAAGCTAACACCTGTTTGTTTCAAAAGGTGACACCAAAAGCTCTAAAATTGAACTTCATAGACTAAGCAATCTTGTCTGAAAGGAAGAGGGGCCATCTATTCTGCTACCATATAGTTAAAAGAATCCTCTTTGAAAAACCCCTTTTTAGCCAAATTATATTCCTTCGAAAAGCCCGCACTAGTGATCACCCCCTACAATGGGCGAAAGCAAATTCGGAGAAAAAAGTGACAAAAAGGGAGCATGAAGAGAAAGAAGGCCTCCTCCTACATCAAAAAAAGGAGGAAAACAAGGCAATACACAAAAAAAAAAATGAAATGACGATTGATGCCTCTTGAGAGTCAATAGATTGTGCAAGCGAAAATACTGGGGGCAAAAACTAAAAACAAATGACAAGCCCTATATGGGTGTGAAAAGGTGATCACCGGTAAACCCTAGAAACCACGTAACACTTTGAGCCTGCAATACTATTCCCTTCAAAAACCTGCAACCTGGCCACATCACAACCCACGGAAAGTCCCCTCAGATCAGGGAAGATTGCTTAGTCTAAACAAGTTCAAAAGAAAATGGCAATATCCAAAAAAGAAAAGGGAACAAAGCAAAAAAAGCTTACTCAAGGTGGTTCTACTTACTATCACCAAAAAAAAAAAAAAAAAAATTCGTTTGAGCCCGAATACCCCCTTTATTCATCACCCTTAACCTAGCCTACATTACGGTCCAAAGTAAAGTCTTCTCGAATTGATGATGAAAACTGCTCTCTCCTTTACTAAAGCCTACTTCGACTGTCACCTGGAGAGTCTACCAGATCAAACATAAGGTCCCTGAGAAAAATGAGTGAGTTGCGGATTCTTAGATAGGAGAAATGAGAGCCAGGTCCGAAAATAGAAACCCTAGGAATGGGGCAACTACTATCTCGTCTTGACAGGAAAAAGGCACAACAAAAAGGGGAATCTCCAAAGAAAGAGCAAAGTGCCGAAATGACAATTTTCGGGGAATGCCCGATCTACCTCTAGGCCTATCTCCATAAAGCTACACGCCTCCATGCTTTACATGAACGTGTGCGGCGACACACTCACCCTCTTCGCACTTACCTACAGCTTGTATACATCCATCATTTCTTATGTGTGCCATGGTTTCTGCATTCTTGTATTCTCACATGCACACATTCAAAGCGAGACTAAAAGAAAAGGTCAATCGTCATCTCATGAAAAGAAACAAAAAGATAATAATAATAATGCACATATAACCAATAATAGTCATCATCTATAATGGCCAACACACGGCCACAAAAACAGAGACAATAACCATCTATCTAACTAAAAACTCTAACTATGTCTGTAGGTAAAGCAAGGCACCTCAAGGAGCAGGGTCGTCATCCAAGTCGAAGTTGCCTATATCTGGCACATACGGGGAGGGCTGACTAGAAGAAGTTCCGGCATCATAAGAGCCCTGTATATTAAAAAATAAATAAATAAAAACTAAAAAATAAAAATAAAAACTGGCATTAGAACATAAAGGAATGCATAGGAAATATGAAAAAAAAACCATAAATAACATACCCAGCGGACCTTCATTCGAGATATGCGAGCAGTCAAGGCCTCCACCTCAGCACGGGACTGATCTCGTGCCTGGCAAGCTGCTAGGTACTCCTCCTCAAAAACAAAGCCCTGAGCTCGACGCCAAAGCTCCACCACCTCATGGCCGGCCACCTGCCCTCCGACCACAGGATCCAGCTGGGTAAAAGCACCAATGGATCTCGCCCGAAAATGAGCCTCATAATCCACATCCGGCAGAAGAAGGATCCGCTCACTAGGAACCTCGACTATATAAGGGATCTTTACCCCGGCCCAAAAAAGTCCAAACATATACTGGGGAGGATCCATGGCCGCGCGGAAGTCAATATGAAGCTGCCGCCAGTGGCGCTCCCCGAGATACGTCTCCCGTGACACAGGGCCCTGAAAGGTGATCCGCGACTTGGATAAAAGGATGGCGTCCCTCATGCCGACATACTGTATGGACCGGTGGTAAGGTGCCCAGGTCACATCCCGAGGCCTCAGCAACTCCAAGTTAGCCCTAAGGGCTACAAAAATTGTGAGCAAGGACTGCTGGACTACCTGCTGCCTGGCCCACCTCGTGGCCCGCGGGAAGGCATCGCCCGCTAACACCTCCGGTTGGCGAACTGGAAAATACTCATAGCTCCACCATACCAGAAACGGCCAAAAGCTAATCAAGCTCCCCTAGGCCCAGGATATCCTCACTCTCATCCCTCGTAAGAAGCAGGCAAAGGTAAAAGCACCCCAATCAACATAGTCTAGCGTATCCAGATCCGCTACTAGACTCACCAAGGATAAAGGAACCGTCGACCTATTATTGTTGCAAAAGCAACTGAAGACGATGTACAGCACCAGTCAGCGCCTCATGATGACCTGGTTGGTTGGGGAAGGCTTGAAAGCGAACGCTGTCTTCGCTGAACATAAGAGTGAGGCTGGGAAACTCGAGCCTCCAAGCCCTGGTAACCCCAAGAGAAGACGGGCCTCTCCTAGAGACACGTCCCGTAAAGAAATTGGAACCCCTCCGAAGGATAGCCCTAGTAATTATAGCCCAGTCGACAGGAGTAGGCCCCAGCTCAAAACCCACTAAGTGAACGATCCCGGTCTCCCCAAATTACCGCTTTAACAATCCCATGGCAATCCGATGATCAATCCTGTCTATCTGCAAAGTCATGAAGGCCCCAAACCCAATCCAGTGCAAGAAGTCCTGCTAAGATGGAGCTGATGCCTGCCTAGCCCTCAGGGCCGAGATACTGGCCCCTCTGAAAGAACTATGGGTGGAGGACAGCAACCGACCATATTGTGAGTACATGCTCGGGTGGAAGGCCAAGTCATGTAGCGGCGGGACATCTGGAATCGCCAGCTAGTCGTCCATAAACGAAGTATCTCTCTGCCTATCCCGAACGGAGGCCATACCGTATCTTGTCCGTGGATCCACAGACGAGTCAGCATCATCCTCAAATCTCTCATCGGAAGCCACCGAAGGCTATCCCATCGTAGAACTGCCACTAGAAGCTATCCTACTCGAAGATCGCTGGGACCCGCTGTGACCGCCCTTAATAGAACCAGCCCTGCCGCCACTCCGAGCTGGACCACCTCTGCTGCCTCCTCACGCTGGGCCACCCCAGCCACTGCTCCGAGCTAAGCCGGTCCTGCTGCCACCCCTAGCCGAGCTACCCCAACTATTGCCGCCCTCCTCGAGCTCTATCCGCGGCGCCTTCCCATGGCGCCTCCTGTCCGGACCATCGCCTCTAGCCTCCAACATCCTGAAAGAATAACAACATGCAAGAGAATCAATCAATCACCATATATGAAGGGCGTAAAAATAAATGCGTCAATGTATATACAAAAAAAAAAAAAAAAGAAAGAAAAAAGGAGAGAACATAAAAAAAAGAGAGGTGAGCCAAAAAAGGAAAGAAAAAAAAAAAAGAAGAAAAAAGAAGAAAAAGAAAAAAAGGAAAAAGAAAATAAAGAGAGAAAAGAAAAAGTGGAAGGGCTAGGGCCCCATCCATCACCGTTTAAGATTTTCAACGGTTTTCAAGCTTTCCCCACAAAAGTTTGGTACCTAAAATTTCTAAACGGTTTTCCGGACTTTTTCCTCAAAAAGCCTCATTTCAAAATTTCAAACCGGTTTATCCGGTTTTCTCCTTTAAAAACCCTGGTTCTAAAATTTCTAAACGGTTTTTTGAGCTTTTTCCTCAAAAAGTCTCATTTCAAAAAGTTCAAACCGGTTTCTCGGGCTTTCCCCTTCAAAAGCCCTATTTCAAAATTTTCCAAAAGTTTTCTGGGCTTTTTCCTCAAAAAGCCTCATTTCAAAATTTCAAATCGGTTTCTCGGGTTTTCTCCTTCAAAAACCCTGGTTCTAAAATTTCTAAACGGTTTTTCGAGCTTTTTCCTCCAAAAGTCTCATTTCAAAAAGTTCAAACTAGTTTCTCGAGCTTTCCCCTTCAAAAGCCCTATTTCAAAATTTTCCAAAGGTTTTTGGAGCTTTTTCCTCACAAAGTCTCATTTTAAAATTTCAAACCGGCTTCTCGGACTTTCCCCTTCAAAAGCCCTGTTTCTAAACATTTTTTAACGGTTTTCTAGGTTTTCCTTTCAAAAACCCCATTTCAAAATCTCACCGGTTTCTCGAGTTTTCTCCTTCAAAAGCCCTGGTTCAAAAATTTTCTAATGGTTCTCAAGACTTTTCCCTCAAAAAGGCTAATTTCAAAAATTTCAAACCGGTTTCCTGGGTTTTCCCCTCAGAAACCCCGTTTTAAAATTTCAAACCGGTTTCTCTAGCTTTCTCCTTCAAAAGCCCCGATTCAATATTTTTAACGGTTTTCGAAACTTCTCCCTCAAAAAGTCTCATCTCACAGGTTTAACGGTTTCCGGGCTTTCACCTTCAAAAGCCCTGCTCCACAGTTTTCTAAAAATCAGTTTTTTGGGGTTTTCACCTTTAAAAATCCCACTATAAAAAATTTCTCTAAAGTTACGACTTTTCCGGGCTTTCTCCCTCAAACGCCCCTTTCTCAATACGATTTCTTTACCGAAAGGTTTTAAAGCTAAGTGTTAAAATTTTTGAAAATTTCGACAAAATTTCGCCTTAAAAAGTCACTACCCCGAAATTCCACAAGTCACAAACGCAGACTAAAACAATCTCAGACCTTCCACCATATCAATCAAAACAATCTCGCAACCCACGGCATGTGTCCTATCCTCAAACACAATTTTTTGGACAATTCCTTCAGCTTCCAAAATTTTTCAGTCTCAATTTTATTTCCAAAAAATTTCAGAAAAATTCCCAAAACGTTCAAGCATGTCACCATAATTTTCTAAAAATGTTCTACGATTTTTTAACCTCAACAGGATCCGTTTTTTTTATTTTCCTTAATTTTTTTTATTTTTCGTAATTTCCAAAAATCCAAAAATTCAAAATTTTTTAGAAAATTACGAAACTTCATATGTTTGTTCCATACATTTTTCTAAGACTTCTGGTGCAAAAAATACACATAAACACATAATACCCAAGCCTGTGGAGGCAATTTTTCAAGTTCTGCAGGAAACCCACTTTCACAAAACATACAATATCATCCACAACACACTCAAAACTCCACCAAATCAAGAAAACAATCGGATCATTGTGTTCTAAACATCTTAAAGCATAGGATTACACTGGTCATTTGCAAGAAACGAATACATATGCATCAAAATCGACGAATATCTAATAAACTAACCTTTGAAATTCTCCAGCGAAAAATGGATTTTTCGGCAAGAATTCAACGACAATGGTGACCTCCAACACGCGCCCAACGTCTCCCAACACTCCTCTAACGATTCACGAGCAAAATCCTTCGAAATCCTTTAGAGAGAATGGCGGAATTGAACTGGAACTCGAATACTCAACACTAAAAACTCAAAACTGCTTTGTTTATATGCCACGGGTTAGCGCATGTAGCAGACGCGCCAACACAAAAATCAAACTGGCGCATGTATTATAAGTGCAAGGCTTAAAACACCAAACGCGCGTGTAGCATATGCGCCCGACGAATCAGCTTCCCGCCAAAATCAGTTTCAAACTTCCCAAGGTTCGAATTTGTTTCCAAGGTTTTCAAAAGCCGAATATCAAGCTTTCAACACACGCTTGCAAGAATCAGATGTCCTGGACCAAACTGTGTCAAACTGGCAACCCGGTTCCCGACAGAAATGCAAAACTTTCTGGATTCTGAAACCTTCCAAACCGGCGACCCCCGAAAGGTCCCAAAACATTCTAAATTCACCGACACATCGTCCCTCCGATCACCTCTCGACCAAAAAGAGATTCTTACTTTTTCATTTTTCTACCTTCAACAAGCAAAGACAGAAAAAGAGGGGCAGCTGTAAGCACCCCATTTTTGCCCGCTCGGCACTCTCCAGTTGGACCGGGTCTAGTTTTCAAACACCTTAACATATACAAGCTCAAGACAAGCCATTCGATCTCCAATCCAACCAACTGGTCGCTTCTCGGGCCCACAGGGACCCGCTGGAGCCATAAGCACCATTATTCCAAGCAGCTTTCCAAACCAGGCGGTCCTGGAAACCAAGGCTATCCAGGTAGCTTCCCTGGATTGGATGATCTTGGGGACCAACACCTCATCAAATTCCAGACGGTTCACTTCTGGCGCCCGCTAGCTCGCCAATGTAGAATGTCCGTCATTTGGTAGTTCTTCGAAACCAGGCGTTCTTAGAAACTAACACCACCCTTCTAGTAACTTTCTAAGACCAGGCGTTCTCAGGAACCAACACCACCCCTACAGGTAGCTCTCTAAGACCGGGCATTCTTAGAGACCAACACTGCACAGGTAGTTTTCCGAGACCGGGCAGTCCCGGGAACCAACACCTGGGTCAACACCGGCGTTTGCTAGCCCGACTCGGTGAAAAATGACCAAACTTGCCCTTTGGGCTTCCAGACACGTTTTGGGAAAGTTCAAAATCTCTCAAAACAGTAAGTCTATCCTTCCAAGATGTTGTTAAACCATTAGGCATCCCCCGCATGCCATTTGGTCCAAATCCGGTTCTATTCCGGCTCGCTCCAGTCAAAATGATCGTTTTGCCCCTAAACGCCCCAACACGGCACAAACTATGCCGAACGGTAAAAGACTCTCTCAAAACCATCCCTGAATGACCCGGTACGCTTAACATGACACATCAAACCATTTCTAACCATTTCCAGCCAATCCTGGCCAAAATGACCATTTTGCCCCTGGCAATCCAAACATGCCCCGAAACAGCACCGGTCCTGGGATTTCGAGCAAAGGTTTTCACCATACACCCTTGTTTAACCCGAGGAGGACCCTACGACATTAAACTCGCACGACTCGATAAAAGTTTCCTAAAGCGTCTTGCAGACGCTCCGCTTAAATTGCCTTTTCTCTCGATTCCCCAGTTATAACGCACCGTCAACTGACTTGAGAAATGCGTAAATCAGGGAATTCTCGAAAGCTCATTCATAGATCATTCCATCGATACGGCTTGATCAGATAGATTGCTTCCCGAAGCTTTTCATCATATGGCTCAAACCCTGTTACTTTTGACAACCCCTAGAGCGTCTCGTAACGCTCCGCCAAGGTTGACTTTTTCCCTAATTCTCTTATTAAAACGCACCGTCAAACGACTTGAGAAATGCGTAAATCTGAGAATTTCCAAAAATATTTTCAAAGTACCTTCCATCGATACAGTCCGATCGAAGAGGTCATATCTCGAAGGCCTCGATCACACAACACGAATACAGCCACTTTCGAACACCCTCGGAGTGTATCACAAACACTCCGCAAAAGTATCCTTTTATGCACGCTTCTCGATACGATATCCCATGCTTCCAAACACAAGTCAACCTTTCCAAAACATGAAAGTTCACGAGAAGCCCTAAGAAAGCACCATGGGTGTAACCAATTCCCCCGGAACCTTCCCGGTTGACTCAATTATCGAGACAAAATTTGGACGAACCTTCCAGGTGATGAAGCGTATGTTACATGCGCTCAAATTTTGATCAGATTGACCAACTTTTGATCAACAGTCGAGATTTAGCCAGTACACAAGGTGCCACGTGTCATTCTGGCAATGGAACAGTACCTGCGCATGTCCTACATGCGCTAGGTTAAATTTTGGCCAGGTGCATGTAGCACATGCGCAATACCTGTTTCAAATTGCCTATAAATACCAGACCACCCTTTTGCATATTATATCTCCGAAATTGATGCGAAGCTCTGCTGAAACTGCTCCAGAATCTCGAATCCTTACATATATTCTACCCCTCCAACACTTAAGCTAGATTCTACCTCCCTCAGGCCTATACACTTCACCTACAAGGCCTTATACACACTTACACACTCCATTCCAGCCTCTCAAGCCCTCTTGAAGTCATTCAAGCTCCAATCAAGACATCCATTGAAGACTCCAAGTGTGTTGAAGGCAAAAGGTGGTATCCCTTTTACATTTGTGTCTTCCCCCACTCTTCTCTTCTCCCTCCTAGCCTACTTAGGCTATTCTCTATTTTAATCCCCATCTACACCCCCCCCCCCCAAAATTCTTGCATGCTTGAGCCAAGAGGGCTCTTAGATCATGTCAAGAGGAAAGCAAGTGAGAGTCACCGTGTAGGGGACCTCTCCCTAGCCTACTTTGAGATGGTATGGCCTAGAAGCCTCTTGTTTATGTGGTGTAGCCTAAAAGCCTTGTATGTGATCATGACTCCTGCATATTACTATTTTGATCATGTTTTGTATGTTTGGCTTCATTTTATGCTTCTTGTCATGTTCTACATGCTTACATTGCTCTTATTTTCATGCCATTTCCAAGCTCTATATTTCTTTCAAAAATTGTTCCAAAAGTTGGCCCCTTGAAGTTTAGGATGGGATTTTAGAAATCATGCTTTAAAAGACCTCCTACTACCCCCCCAACTCTCATTTTGGTATCATGACATTTTAATTTGCATAAGGGTTGCTTTCTAATTATCTAATTTTCAATATTTCCATTCTTTTAAGTGTAATGGTTGGAATGGCCCCATAGAACCGTCTCTTGAGTGGTCTCCTTTTTGTTTGGTCAGATGAACCCTCTCTTGATGGAATGGTTCCCTTGAAAAATGGTTTTCAAAATCCTTCTCCAAAGTTGATTTTAAAAAATGCACTTTCTCTATCTTTGCATTAAAAATGGTGCCTTAAAAAGTTGTCATCACCATATTGATTTTTGGACCCTTTGCACTCTTGTCAAGATTATGGTTATAATGGCCATGAGGAAACCTCCCTTGGAATGGTCTCCAAACACCAACCACATAAACCATACTCTTGGCTAGAGTTAAAATTTTCATGAAAATGATCTTCAAAAGGGTTGTCCACCAAAGTCCATTGCATAACATGTTTTGTTTTTCAAAGCTCTTTCCAAAAGTGCATCAAACCAACTTTCAAAACCATTTTCCAATCCAACCCTAGGTTAAGTTGACACTAGTTGACCAACCCTAGGTTAACTTGACCCTAGTTGACCAACCCTAGGTTAACCTAACCCTAAATCATCCTAACCTTAGGTTAACCCAGCCTTAGTTAGTTAACCATAGGTCATCTTAACCCTAGGTTAACCTAACCCAAGTTAGTTAACCATAGGTCATCTTATGCCTAGGTTAACCTAACCCAAGTTTGTGAACCCTAGGTTACTCCTAACCCTAGGCCAACCCAATCTAGGTTTATATGCTTCAAGGTTCCAACTCATGAACCCTTTTCTAAATGATTACTCAATTTTAAACCATTCTCATAACCTATTTTTCCAAAATCTCCTACTCTCTTGATTTCCAAAAACCAACTCCATAAACTCTTCAAATGTTCCTACACTGCATCTTCAAGGCCTTTCCAAAAATATTTTCAAAAGGTCACAAACCTAAAGTGTCCCTAGCTCTCTCATGGTTAGGGATTCCAAGGACAAGTGATAAATGAAGAACAACCTCTAAGGTTGTTTATATTAGGATTCCAAACCCTTAGCCATTTCCAAAAACCACTTTCAAAAATTAATTCATCAAAACATTTCTAAAATCATGCCGTCAAGGTTTTCAAAACAAGACCTCAAAAACATTTTCAAGTTCTCTTGATTCATGCCAAAGTATTTTTCCAAAACTTCCTTAAGTTGATCCAAAAACATTTTCAAAGCACTCCACCACCCAATTTCAAGTCAAAACTTTCGAAGACCACAAAGTATGTTCAAACTTCCAAAGACCTTAAAGTGTCTTAAACTTCTCCAAAGATCCTAAAGTATCTTCAAACATTCCAAAGGCCCTAATGTGCCTATTTTTCATTGGGCTCTTGCCCAAACTACGAATGACCTGATTCTCGCCAAATGAGATACGTAGGCAGCCTAAAATGGTGTGGTCATAACTTTTATTTTAACTCCAATCCCTTTTTCAAAAATTCAATTAATTCAAAGCTTCTATTCCAAACTCTTTCAAAACCCCCATTATTTTCAAACTTCTTTAAAAAACTTGCATCATGCATCATCCATCCAAAAAGTGATGACTAAACCCTGTTTTCAAAATTCTAAAGTGAATATTTAGTGGACAATGGTAACCGGTTATTCTAGTGAATGAACAAAGGGTGATTAGACATGTAGGTACCGAAAGGGCGGGGTAGGATGATGATCTTAGGATATTTTCCGTACACATAACCAACCCCCGAACCATAGATTTTTTGTTTTCAAATGACCAAAATGGAGTTATTTTCCAAAAGGGCTTAAATCTTTCCAAAAGTTGCCAAACAACCTATTTTCTCAAAAACCCTTTCTTGAGGGAGTTTTCAAAACCTTTTCCAAAAAAAAAAAAAAAAACTCTAAGTTTAATTTTCGGATTAACACATAGTTTTAAGTGCCTTAACTTACCTTAATCAAGTTAGGTGGCAACTCCTATTTTTCTGAAAAGCCCTTAGTCAAACCAATTTTCAAACCTAGTCGCACTTGTCCTTCTAGGAGGACGAGTTCTAATGACAGAGTTCCGTGCTTTTTGTCTCTAAGCCGGAAGGACCTTGGACACTTAAAAACTGGGGCGCAACAATATGTTTACAAGGTTTACCGACATTATTAATGGCTTAAAGTCTCTTGAAAAAGTTTATCCTAACAATGAACAGGTTAGGAAGATTCTAAAATCATTGCCAAAAACTTGGAAAGTTAAGGTCACTACAATTCAAGATGCTAAGGATCTCAAGACATTGCCTCTCGGAGAACTCTTGGGCTCTCTCATGACATATGAGCTCACTCAAAAACAACATGCCTAAGAAGATGAAGACAAGCGATGAGGATAATGAAGACATTGCTCTTATCACAAGAAAATTCAAAAGGTTCGTGAAGAGGAAATGGAAAAGTGGAAAGAAGTAAGAAGCTAAGGGAGATTCTAGCAAAGAATCAACCATAATATGCTTTGAATGCAAGAATCTAGGCCATATAAGAGCTGACTACCCCATGCTAAAAAAAAAAAAAAAAAGGAAGGAAAGATAGAGGAAGAAAGGCAATGGTTGCTATCACTTGGAGTGATGATGAGGAATTTGCCTCTGAAGAGGAAACCAAACCTCAAGAAGTAACTAATTTATGTCTCATGGCTCATGAAAAAGAAAGTGAGATATCATCTCCTAATCCTTCACAATTTACATTCAATGAACTACAAGATGCATTTGATGATTTGATGATTGAATTTAAAAAGATAGGAATAAAAAATAATCTTCTCAAAAAGATGGTCTCTACACTAACCGAAGAAAATGAGGTTTTACAAAAAAAAAATAAGGAATTAAAAAAAAGGAATATGCTTTTTGAAAGAAGAAGTTAAGAAAAGTTCTATTTCAAAGAATTTCACTCTTTCAAAAGAAAAGGTTGAAGAAAATCATGTTTTGAAAGAAAAAGTTAAACACTTAGAAATATCTTTTTTTCGATATGTAAATGGAAAAGAAAAATTGGATGCTATTCTTGGAAAACAAAAATACTCTCTTGATAAAGCTAGACTTGATTTTAATCCCTTTAAAAGGAGAAAGTTTTCAAAAACCAGCTTTATCTCCTCTACAGGAAAATCACAGATTTCATGTTTTTATTGCCAAAAAGTAGGACACATTACCACTAGATGTTATGTCATGCAAAAATCATATGCTCCTAATAATGCATGGGCTCCAAGAAGGCCATTAAGAACTAACCCCTAAGGACCCAAGATGGTTTAGATACCTAAGGCCAAGTGAACTATTTTGTAGGTGTATCTTCAAGCTAAATGCAAGGACCATTGATACTTGGATAATGGATGCTCAAGACACATGACGGAAAATGAAACTCAATTCACTTCTCTCTCACCAAAGGATGGAGGATTTGTCACGTTTGGAGACAATAGCAAAGAGAAGATCATTGGTATAAGTAGTATTGGTAAGAATTCTTCTACTTCTATTGAGAATATTTTACTTGTTAAAAGACTCAAACACAATCTTTTGAGCATAAGTCAATTATTTAACAAGAGATGCAAGGTTGTATTTGAATCTTCAAAATGTGATGTAGTTGATATCAATAGTAACAAGACAATTCTCACTGCGCATAGGCAAGGTAATATATATATATCTTTGATCTAAATGATTTATCTCTTTGCAAAGTTAAGTGCCTTACTACTATGAATGATGATAAAAGTTGGTTGTGGCATAGAAGACTTGGCCACATTAGCATGAGCAAATGTTCAAAGATTTCTAAAAATGATTTGGTCAAAGGTCTTTTTAAAATCAAATTTGATAAAAATAGAGTTTGTGATGCTTGTCAAATGGGAAAATAAACTCGTATCTCTTTAAATATATAAATATGCTGACCACTTCCAGGCCATTACAACTATTGCATATGGACTTATTTAGACCAACTAGGACTTTAAGTCTTGGTGGAAAACAATATGCACTTGTTATTTTTTATGACTACTCTAGATTTACATGGACATTCTTCTTGGCTCACAATGATGAAACAATTATTTTCTTTACAAAGTATTGCAAAAAGGTTCAAAATGAGGAATGTTTTACAATAACTTCTATAAAGACTGATCATGGTGGAAAATTTGATTACAATTCTTTTAAAATATTTTGTAATGAAAATGGTTTTGATCACAATTTTCAGCTCCTAAAACACCTTAACAAAATAGGATTGTTGAGAGGAAAAATAGAATTTTGAAAGAAATAAAAAGAACCATGCTTTGTGAAAATGGATTGCCAAAGTATTTTTAGGCTGAGGTTATCAATACGGCCTGTTATGTTTTAACTAAAGTTTTGTTTAGAAAGTTTTTGTTTAGAAAGTTTTTAAACAAACCCTATATGAGCTTTGGAAAGAAAAGAAATCAAATGTTTCATACTTTAGAGCCTTTTGGTGTAAATACTTTATTTGAATAACAATAAAGACAATCTTGGTAAATTCGCTGCAAAATCTGATGAGTGTATTTCTTGGATATTCAACACATAGTAAGGCATATAGAGTCTATAATAAGAGGACTCTAGCGGTTGAAGAATCAATCTATATCACTTTTGATGAACATAACTCTCCATCTAGAAATGTTATGAGTGATGACATAGATGAAGTGGAGCAAGACCTAGATAAGTTGAACATCAATCCAAACTTAAATAAAAACTCACAAAAGGAGAAAGAAGTACAAGTAGCCTCATCAAACCAATAAGATGTTAATGAAGGTCTACCTAAGGAGTGAAAATTTGTGTATAATCATCCAATTGAGCAAATCCTAGGTGATCCTTCACAAGGGGTAAGAACTAGATCTGCTCTTCGACATATATGTACTAATCTTGTATTTTTATCTCAAATAGAACCAAAGTGTTTTCAAGATGTTGAAAATGATGAGTTTTGGATAAATACTATGCAAGAGGAATTGAACCAATTTGAAAGGAATGAGATATGACACCTTGTTCCTAAGCCTAATGATTATCCTGTTATTGGAACTAAATGGGTCTTTAGAAATAAAATAGACGAATCTGGAATTGTTGTGAGGAATAAGACAAGACTTATTGCTCAAGGATATAGCCAAGACGAAGGCAATGATTTTGATAAAACTTATGCTCCGGTAGCTAGATTGGAAGCCATTAGAATATTGCTTGCATTTTCATGTCTTAAGAACTTCAAACTTTATCAAATAAATGTCAAGAGTGCATTTCTAAATGGCTTCATCACTGAAGAAGTATATGTTGAGCAACCTCTTGGATTTGACAATCGAAAGTTTCCTAATCATGTTTTTAAATTATCAAAAGCTTTATATGCTTTGAAGCAAGCCCCAAGGGCTTAGTATGAAAGATTAAACAATTTCTTGATTGAAAATAATTTCTCAAGAGGAAAGATTGACATTACTCTTTTTATTAAGATTAGAAATAATGAAATGCTTTTGATACAAATATATATAGATGACATGATATTTGGTGTTACTAATGAGTTGCTTTGTAAGGAGTTTGCCAAATGTATGCAAGGAGAATTTGAGATGAGTATGATGAGAGAACTCAATTACTTTCTCAGTCTTCAAATCAAGCAATCAAAGGAAGGTATTTTTATCAACCAAGTCAAATATATCAAGGATTTAATAAAACAGTTTGGCATAGAAGATGCAAAGCCTATAGGCACTTCAATGAGTACTTCAACAAAATTGGACAACAATGAGAAAGGTAAATCGGTAGATACTAAATTTTATAGAAGCATGATAGATTCTTTGTAATACTTAACTGCTAGTAGGCCTAATATCATATTTAGTGTTTGTCTTTATGCAAGATTTCAATCTAATCCTAAAGAATCTTATGCGATTGCTATAAAGAGAATTTTTTGATATCTCAAGCACACACCTAACCTTGGATTATGGTATCCAAATGGCACATTTTTCAATTTAATTGGTTATGCTGACGCTGACTATACGGGGAGTAGAGTTGATAGGAAGAGCACAAGTGACTCTTACCAACTCCTATGCAATATGCTTATGTCTTAGTTTAGTAAGAAACCAAACTCAGTTACTCTCTCCACAGCTGAGGCTGAATATATAGCAGCCGAAAGTTGTTGTGCTCAAATATTGTGGATTAAACATCAATTAGAAGACTATGGCATTACATTTGAACATATGCCCATTAGGTGTGACAATATAAGTGCCATAAACTTGACTAAAAATCCTATTCAACACTCTCATACAAAATACATTGAGATTAAATATCATTTCATATGAGATTATGTGCAAAAAGGTGATATTGAATTTGATTTTGTGAGAACAAACATGCAATTGACTGACATTTTTACAAAATCATTAAGTGAGGATAGATTTTACATAATAAGAAGAGAATTGGGAATGAGTAGTCCTATATCTTGATCCTTGTTAAAATTGACTGACATTCATATTATTTGTGTTTTAAATATAATCAAATGTGTTGATTGTTTGTATGAAATGCATTTTGTGTTCTTACAATTCATTGCATGCTCATATTAGAGCACATTATCTTCTCAAGACAAGAAGTCGACCCCTGAGTTCATAGATGTTCAATCTGACACACTCTGTTTTAAGGTGTCGAACTTCAAAATCCTTTAGTGATGAGTATAATGAAAACACTCTCAAAAGGATGGGGTATATTCTGAAAAATAACAAATAGACTCCTAAACCCACGAAGAAAACTTCTGAGGATGATGCTTCAAAGGAAAAGAATACAACTGAGAGTACCTCTAGGGCAAGGAGTGCTAAGAGAAATCTTATTCAAGACTTTGAAGAAAGTGAAGGGGATATGGCTGGGTTTATGGCACAAGTGATGGAATCTTTAGAGAATTTGAACAAGAAGGCAGACATTGTTACCACAAGAATGATGTTTATTGAAAGAAAAGTAAGAGAATTGAAGAAGGAAGTGAAGTTTTTATGAAAAGGAAAAGGAAAAATGGAAGAAGTTGAAAAGGAAGAAGATGAGGAAGGAGAGGAAGAAAACTTAGAAGAAGAAAATGATGGAAATGAAGCAATTAGAGAAGATGAAGAAGGTGAAAAAGAGGGTGAAGAAGGAGATGAAAAGGATAAAGGAGAAGGAAATAAAGAAGATAAAGGTGAAGATGGTGAAAAGGAAGACAATGCTAAAAAGGAAACTGGGGCAAAGGAACAATGCCAAGAAGATGACTCCTCTGCAACTGAATATGATGCCCCTATTCCCACTTCTGGTCACAAATATGGGTTGAGAGATAGGCCTGGAAAGAAATTCTCAAACACCATAGAAAACCCTCTTGTACTAACCCCATCTCCACTTCCTTCACCCAACTAAGCTCACCCACTTTTGCTTTCCCTCTCGCTTTTTCTCTCTTGCATTTTTATTTTTGCATATTAGAAGGATAGTATGTCATCCTCAAAAGACAACATTTATACAATATTTTGTGAATTGCAGTTGTCTGACTTTTTGTAGTATTTTTGTGAATGAAATATAACTTTGTTGTCAATGCTTTGATGGATAAATGCGTGGATTATTGTCTTATTTATTATAGCAATTATCTTGTTTTAAGTTTTTTTTTTGTTATTGTACCTGTCTTTGTTATAAACATTTATTTCTCTTTTTGATGACTTGACAAAAAGGAGGAGAAGAACAATGAATATGAGAAAAATGGTAAAGCATGTTTTTAGGGGCAAAAGATTGATAAAGTAGAATGGTTTATGAAAGAATGGTAATATACATTGTTTATAATCTTTAATTATGATTGCTCTAACAAAATTGCTACAAAATTGAGAATTGCTTTGATAAATTGATGAAGAACAAAAGAAAGGAATTGTTTTTTGGAACATCAATTGCATAACTACAAAAGAAAAGGGGAGCAATTCTCTGGAATGAAATCTCACTCTTCACTTATGTCATTTAGTCTTAAACTTATTTTGCAAAGGTTTTGTCATCATCAAAAAATGGGAGATTGTTGACTCCATGCCTTGATTTTGATGGTAATTAAACCTTGTGTTATCTTACTAATAATTTTAATTAGTGTGAAGAATAATAAGAAATAAGTCTTAGACTTAAAATTGAGTAAATATCTAAGTATAATGCACAGCAAGCAAAGGATGAGTACTGAACCAAAATAGAAAAATAACACCTATTCAAAAATCAATCCAATAATTTGAATTCGAAGAGATTGAAGGTGCTCAAGGAAGAAATCATCAAGTCTTGGGAAGATACATTGGAGACTCAAAAATGAGGTCTTGAAGGCATCAAAAGTTGTTCAAGTTTGATCAACAAGAAGAAGAATTCAACTATGGATGGACAATGAAGAGGAATGACATCTATTCAAATATCAATCTAATAAATTAATTTAGAAGAGATTGAATTAGTGTGTACTTCAATTGTCCTTAAAGGTTGACATTTCATGAGTTATTCAATTCTCATCTACTCTTCATAGAGAGTGTGTACTTCAATTGTATATTTCCTATATACTTGTGAGTTAGAGTTTGAGTGTTCTCTAGTTTAAGAAAAACACTTGCGTAAGTTTGAGAAATCTTGGACAAAATTCTTGAGACATTGAAGCTTGAGTGTAAGCTTCAAGGAGAATGAGTTAGGCACTTCAACTAGTCTCCATCTTGTAATTGGATATTGCATAGTGGAAGAAGATTTCAAGGGGATCTTGGGATGAGAATATAGACCACAAGTTATGGTTGAACCTCGGTAACTCTTGGTGTCTCATTTTGTGTTGTGTTTTCATTTCTTGCTTGATTATATTATATTGCATAAACCTTGAATTATTGTTACATTTCTTAGATTAATTTTAATTAGTCTTAACTGTAATTAGTTTTGAAAAACTCAATTTACCCCCCCCTCTCTTGGATTGCCTTTTGGGCTACCAAGATGGTCAACTGAATCCCAAATGGCTTTGGTAATAGACTGTGAGTCCCCTTCCATCTCAATAGCATTTAGTCCCTGTTCCGGTGTGTAAACATTCTATTTTTACCCGCTTGGCAATTTACGATCCAAATCGGTCATCTAGTAAACGTCACAACACTATAAAGCCCAAACTGGCATTTCAAAAATCAAGTCTAGTCAAAGCAGTCACTTCTAGGACCTGAGGGCCCCACTAAAGCCAAAAAAACCAAAACACCCCTAAGCTTTCCAGGTAGTTTTTCGATACTGAGCAGCCTTCAAAACCAATCGCCAACACTGTCGGACTAACGAAGACACTCACAAGCCTTAAGCGTTTCACTTTTTGTGCCTGTTGGCCCACCAATATAGAATATCCACTATGCTCCTTGGCATCCGACAACTTTTCGAGATTAGGTAGTCTCCAAAACAAGCGTTAAACCCATCGGAGTGGCGTAAATACTCACAAACCATTAAGCCGCCAGAGTAGCAAGAAATCACTCACAACACAGGTTGACATAGGTACGCCGCAAACAACGCCGTGTCACAGGATCGAAAGTAGCCCTTGGCCATGGCATGTTTTTCAAAGAAAAGGACGACCTTCGGAAACCATCTCATCACAACCATCGAAGTGATAAAAACACTTGTAAACCCAGGTTAACATCGGTGCTTGCTAGCTCGACACAGTGAAAAATGATCATTTTGCCCCTAAGGCACCGCAGCGCGTCTTCGAGAGAGTACTAAGTCTTCAAGACAGTAAGTCTACTTTTTCAAGACTGTTTCCGGACATTCCAGCATGTTTAATATGCCATTCAAAGCCATTCCAGACTCATTCCGGTCAACTCTGTTCTAAATGACCATTTTACCCCTAGGCACTCTGGGCACACTCCCTAGGAAGAACAAGCCCCCCTAAGGCGGTAAGACCACACCAGAATACCTCGAGCTAGTCAAACACATTCTTGTGTCTGAATAAAGTTCATTTGGGCCTCATCCTGGCAAGTTCCTGTAACACCCACAAATTTTACTCATTTCTAAGTATAATTAAATAATGAAAGAGCTGCTAAAACGTTCAAGTAATGAATGATCTACCATAATATGACATTTAGAGGTAAAGGAGGGCTGCAGAAAATTATTATGTGTACTATAGGTTAAGTTTTATTTGATGAAATTTTCACAAAGGAGGGATTAATAGGGCAAGGTATAAATTCAAGTGAAGGAAAGAATTTATATAAAGTGATAGGAAGAAAAGGTTGGTAACACACTCAAAGTCATAAAGAGAAGAATGATTTGGGAAGGAAAAACAAGGAACAAGGGGAGTAAAGTATACTTAATATATTAATAAGCCCTATCTAACAAAATAATATAATTGCAAGGGTATCTAATCAATAAACAAAAACAATCTTTGGACAAGTGTCATGTGGGGAAACCCCTCACATTATTATAAATAGAGACCATTTGGGTCTTTATTTCCTCACACCAAACTAAATCTTTAGCAATGTAGAGTAGGGGGGAGTGATGTGAGTGTGGGGAATTGATGGGAGAGAGAGAGAGAGAGAGAGAGAGAGAGAGAGAGAGAGAGAGAGAGAGAGAGAAAAGAAGGAGAGCTTCTAGTATAGGTAAGAGAGGCTACTAAGTTCTACCAAAGTGAGGTATTTCTCTTCCTAATTACTCTATTTACATTCCACACATCTGCACGCTACCAGACTTATTGGAACAAAATTCTCACAGTGGCTTGACTTCAATGATTTTGTAAAGTCTTTAGAAATTTAAAACCCAACCATATATGTGTTGATTGATTGTTGTGGGATGGTCACTGAGAAGTTATGGAAGAGGACGGGAAGGGCTTTACAAGCTAGTAACCCCAATTGTAGACTAGGAACTCAAAATTTTTTTTCTTTAAATAACAAAGTATCACGGGTTCACACACTTCACTTCATATAACATCATGCAATTTTCTTGAAGTAGATTAAACTAGTTATAACACATTAGAGTGGTGTTATGTGAGCCTAAAATACTTTGGGTAATGGAATAATGATGAAAAAAAAAAGAATTGCAGGTTGCTACTTAACATCGAGTAAGAGGGGTGAGTTTCAGAGCCTGTTTCGAAGACCTAGATGAAGTCTGAATGGCCTTCCAAAATCACCATGTGAGAGATCTCAAAAATATATGCAGGTTAGGCACAAATTTCATCCCAATCAGTGAAGAAACAAGAAAGAAAACATAGTGTAAAGTTAAGGAAGAAAACTGGTGGGAATTGGTGAAAATCAGTCAGCGGCAACAATGCTTAGGCTTGCTTTTGAGGGTCAAAACATACTCTAATGAAGGAACAGAAACCTCTAAAGTCTAAGGCTCAAAAAATAGATCATTTTAGGCACAAATTTTGCCTCGTTTGTGATGTGATAATTTGATTACTTGTAAGCGCACGAATCAGATTGAAGTATAAGAATGTGAGTGCGAGGTCAATCCCACAGGAACTTGTAAAATTTTAAAAAATAAATTAGAATAAATCTAGTTCACTCTAACCTAGTTAAGAAATCTTGAGTTTGTTTAATTAATCTAGCAATGAACAAAAATAACTAAATATAAATAAACAAGTAACCAATTAATCTAGACAATAATAATAAAGAGATAAAAGATATCAAATTAAGATGACTAAGGTTTTAGAATCCACACACATGCATTATAATAACTTTTCACGTAATTCAAATTATTTTCCTAATTCACTTCACAATAACGTCGTAATCAAACTTTTTATTATGAAAAATATAATATTAAAATCACTTTAATAAATAAACTAATGTATACTCTTCCTAACCTTAATGTTCAAGATAAAAAATTCATATGTATCTATTTGAAAATAAATCACATAAGAAATCCAATACTTGAAATTATACCAATAAATAACAGGGCTAATAATTAATCCAACAATCTTAAATCATGAACAAAATTCATATCCAAAATTATTGACTTTAATTAAATCTAGGCAAGAGTATTGAACAATCAAAGCATGTGTTTGGAAAATAAATATAAATCACATGTTAAGTCATTACAAAGCATGGAGTTTCATCCTCAACCCTAGTATAAAAACTTAGCCACTCATAGTTTTAATATCCATTGAAAGTAAGAAAAATCAAACATAAAATCTGGACACGTAAAAATAATAAGGCTTGAAAGATTGGTAGTTCCAAATCTTTGTTTTCTTCTTCCTTCTTTTTCTTTCTTTCTTTTTCTCTTTGGCTTTTTCTCTTCTCGACTAGGGGCTCTCCACTATGTAGCTGCTACTTGATCAATGTCCTCCTCTTTAGCAATTTGTTTTTCCTTTATTTCTCTTGGCCCCCTTGACTGTACGGCTCTTAGGCTAGGTTTTGGTTTCTCTTTCTTTTTTTATTCTTTTCCTTCTTTGCTTGCTGTCCACTTCACACGTGCACCCTTATATATATATATATATATATATTTAACTCTTTTTCATACACACACACACACACACACATATATATATATATATGAATCTTGTTCCACGTACATAGTTCTTTTATTGGTTGAAAGTCTTTCCTTCTAGTCTCCTTGTTTTAGTAGAATTGTTAAAGAATTTCTTTCTTTAAGCACGTATTTCCTATTTTGGTTGGAATTCTTCTTTTTTACTCTTGTGTCCAAATCTGCAATAAAAATAATAATATAAGTAAATAAATAACAACTAAATAATATAATTAAAGGGTGAAAATATATAAACTGGTTAAGAAAATATAGTATAAGGTTAGGGTAAAATCTGGTGCAATTTTACCAGAAACACAATTTTTAGAGCTCTTTTAGAGGCCCAAAACTCCAAGAAAATTGGTTTTGAGCACGTGGTTAGATCGGGTTCAAAATGAACTTCACTTAAGATATAAATTTTGTGTCATTTGGTTGTAAAATGAAGGATATATATTTGTTTAAAGTTTGCTAAGAAAATTTGACACAGAGAAATCTGTAGGGCTATGGTTTTGTTAATAATTGGTCTATCTAAAAATATTATTTCCATATGAATCTTTGAAAAATTTGAAATTAGAGTTATAATAGTGATTTGAGCTTTGGTCTCACTTAACAATATTGGATTTTTGAATTTAGGTGAATTTTTTAAGTTGGACTATCATTGCAGAATCCTAATGCCCTATACTGCAACCCCCACTTTGAAAGTCAATTTGACTAAGTTACAACACTTAAAACCTTATAAAAGTTTTCCTGTAATTATTATAGATATGGATGATAGTGTGTACCAAATTTCAGGTCAATTAGATATAATATTCCTATATCAACAACCTCTCAAATTTGAACCCATTGTTACTGAATTTTTATCTCAGCAGCACTGCCCTATTTTGTAAAATACAAATTAAATAGTTAAACATGTTAAATAAATATGACATTTAGTATGAATACTCTCTGAAATGTCTATTTTTATATCCCACAAGTTTTGGAATTTATTGAAATAGGCTCACGAATTTATGTCTATTTTATCAGGCTTGGGTCAAAATTGATAGTTTAGAGGACTTGGTGTATTTTGGTATCAAAAGCATATAAGCTATTAGAGTTTGAAAGAACAGTTTTAGATCTATATCTTTAACATAATAAACCTTTATTTTGGAGAGTTTCATAAATTTTAGACATGGTTATCATTGTCAAATTTATTTTCAAATCTAAACTCGAGCCATACTAGGGAGTCTTTTTGAGAATGGTTTAATTTTATTAACTTTTAAATTATGAAATTAACAGAATAAATCTGGATTCTGTGGAGATATTTTTGACAAAAGGGAAATGCATTTGAGGTAACCATACAATATGCTCATCCCTAAATCTCTTTGCAAATAGTATATTCTTATTATTCTTTAATTATATTCCTCTTGCATATTTACGCTTGTTAAATTCCATCGTTATATGATTTTTGGCTCTATTAAGTTTCTTCCGACACATCCTTGACTATTGTATTCGTTGTTAAACTTCATGATGATGCTACTTTTGGAACCGTTGAATTTTATTATGGCTTATGTGTCATGGAACTAATCAGTATATGTTCAAATGCACCCGCTAGCCTGTTATTGGAAATTGTTATGGAATGGTGACCCTACGGAGTACTAATTATTGGAATTGGTTATGGTATCGTGGCATGAGTGGTGTTTGGCATGGTACTAAGAATGATCAGGTATTGAGCTATGATGAAACCTTGGATTAACGAGTGAAATATTAGAATGATTGATATATATATATATATATTATGTCATGATTTATTGTTATCTTATTAATCTGATAATTTGATCTTTTGAACTGATGTGATTGACTATCGAACTCCATTTTAGTTGTCCTAAGCTGAGCACTTGTACTCTTGTTGTATTTATACTTCTGTTTCCCTTGATGACTTGATATTTAATTTATTTTTCCAATCAAACTTGAATTTGGATTAATAATCAGTTTTAGTTTTATCTTTTCTCCCACCTTCAGAAGAATAAACCATAGGCATTTCCCCTTATCATTAGAATTTTCTAAAAAGTAAAAAAAATATTGTGACATTTCATTTCTTATAGCATTTTCAAATTAATTATTTTGTATGTATCAAACGGTCAATTCCATCGATTATAATTGAAAAGAAGAGTTACAAGAGGTTTTTCAAACCAGAAGAGATCTTCTCGCTTTTTTTTTACTATGTAGGGCTTCGATACATTTCGAAATCGAGAGATCTCTACTGGAGCAGGTGCTATTCAAGTTAAATTTTACTAAAATAGTTTCATTGGCTCCCAAAGTATTATAATCTATTTTTAGGAGAGACATAATTGACTGCATTGATCTCAGTAGCTACACCACCCATAGAATTTTAAAAACCTAAAGGAGTATGGGTCATATATTCTGCGGAACGTCGTTCTTGCGGGTGAGGTCTTTGGTTCAAGTCCAAGATGGCCCAGCTGTGCCAGGGAAAAGAATAGAAGAAGCATCTAACTCCTTCGTGCATGCACCACTTGGCTCGAGGGGACATAGCTAAGTCGATCCTTAAGAAATCTTGAATCAAATCATTTGTCCTTGTTTCAACAAATGAAGCACGAGCCTCTTCAATAGAAGAACTTTTTTTGTCTTGGCTTTTTTCGTGTAAGAACGGAATAATAATTTATTCTTATAGATCCACCCCCCGAGGGAACCGGACACGATAATTTTTCATCATCCGGCTCAAGTAAGAATTAAAAGAACCAAATGGACCCATACAAAATCTTGAGCTCATTCATTTTCTTACAAGAAAAGATCATGTATACTTTGAACAGTGATTTATTATTTAAAAGTCATATGTTGGAAAGTTAATTGTAGTTGTACCTTGATAGACAAAGATGAGGACATATTTTTGGAATTAATTAAAGTTGTAATGTTATTTATAGAATAGAATTTTGGAGTTTAATGCAATTGGACCTTTGGATATGCGATGTAAATTGGGATTAT
Source organism: Euryodendron excelsum (assembly GCA_033060915.1). Lineage (NCBI taxonomy): Eukaryota > Viridiplantae > Streptophyta > Magnoliopsida > Ericales > Pentaphylacaceae > Euryodendron > Euryodendron excelsum. The sequence goes on from CM065397.1 coordinate 32,222,484, forward strand.
CTTTTAGTACATCTTATTAACGGTCTGGAAAAACCCGGGTCGTTATAGTTCCAGTCAAAATGACCGTTTTGCCCCTGATAGTCTAGACACCCTTTTAGACTACACTGGCTCTGGGAATTAATTAAACCAATTTCCGCCGGGATACTCCAAAAAGGATCCTTATCCATTTCAAAGCGAGTCTCTTGACTTAAAACACTCCTTAGTCCATAAAAAATTCATGGAGCGTATCACAAATGCTCCGCCAAAGTTGATTTTTTCTCCACTTTCCTAACTAAAATGCACTGTCAAATGGTGATCAAAATGCGCAAGTTAGGGAATTCCAAAAAGCCTAATAGACTTTCCATTGATATGGTCTGATAATCAATAATGTCACTTGAAGGTCATGATCGCACGGTGCAAAGAATGGTACTTTTCCAACACTAAGGAAAAATAAAAGTACACCTCTCGTCTCATGTTTTAAATCTCGATTCCTTGATTAAAATACACTGTTAAATGACTTGAGAAATGCATAACTCAAGGAATTCCTCGAAGCCTTTTCAAATGACTTTCCATCAGTATGGTTCGATCAAGATGATCGCTTCCTGAGGCCCACCATCTATGGTGCAAAAATGACTACTTTGAAAAATTGGCGCGTCTCACAGAAGCTCCTGAAAGCTTATTCTTAAGCATGCTTCCTGGGGTGATATCTCTATAATTCGGAACCATCTAAGGTTTCCTGAGCCACTAAGTTCAAGAAAAACTATGAGGAAATATCGTGAACGAGACTAGATTTCCCCAGATCTTTCCTAGATAGCATGAATATCGAGGCAAAGTCAGTATAAAAGTTTTCGACAGCGGAGCGTATGCTACTTGCGCCTAAATCTTGATCAGATTGGACAAAACTTGTCTTGCAGCCCAAGTTGGGATAGTACAAGAGTGCCACGTCGAACTTAACCATTGGTTGAGTACAGGCTCATATACTACATGCTCCCCATCCAAATTATTTTACCTATAAATACCAGGCCACCCCTAGCTCATTTCAAAGACGAAAACAGTGAGGAAACTCTGCCAAAATAGCTCCAGAACTTCCAAAATTTCAAAAATTCTAAGCCTTTCAAAGATTCAAGCCTTTTCAAGCTCAAGCCTCTTCAACCATGATAGATTGAATAAGTCTAAAGGCTTAAGGTAAACTTCTATTTAAGATTATGCTTCCCCCACTCCATCTATTCTCCCTCTTAGCTCACTTGAGTTATGATTCTCTTTTAAACCCCATCTTCTACCTCTCTTCTTGTGTGCTTGAAACAAGTGAGCTCTTACGCCATGCTTAGACGAAAATTTATGAGAACCACCAGTTGAGGGATCTCTCATAAGCTTAATTGAGAATAGTACGGCCCTTAGAGCCCCTTATAATGTGGTGACCCTTGCATCTTAGTTATTATAATGTTTATGCTTTACTTGCAATGGTTGTATTTGTGTATTTAAAACCCCTTTTCAAGTTACCATTGATTTTATCTTCAAAGGCTTTCTAAAGTTCATGCCAAAATAGTTTTTAAAAAGTGTCTCTAAAGTTCTTTAAATTGAAATTTCTTGAAGTTTAAGTGAAGAACCCTAGATTTCTAAGCCTTATGATATTTTCCAAAACCCTAATCTCTACTTTCCATTCATGTGGCTCTTTTGAGTTTTACACAAAAATAGTTTTTAAAACCACCTCTAATGGGTTTTCCAAGTTTTGCTATCTTAAGTTTACACAATAGTTTTCAAAAATCACCCTCTCTAAAAGTGGTTTTCATGATTTTCAAGATTTTCAAAACAACCCTCCCTTGGGGAGGTTTTCAATGGTTTTGCACTCTTGAGTTTTGAGGTTAGAATGGTTTCAAGGAAGCTCTCTCTTGAGTGGTTTCTATAAAAACAATCATAATAACTCTTACTAACTAAAGTGGTTTTCAATACCCTAAAAGTGGTTTTCTAAAATATCACTTTCCAAAAAATGATTTTCAAAAGTTCATTATCTTTAGTTTTCAATCAAAGTTATTTTCAAAATTACCTATTCTATGTTGATTTTAAAAAGTTTTACTTTCTTGAGTTAATGGTTGAAATGGTTTCAAGACAAACCTCTTTTGAGTAGTTTCCAAATACTAACCATATAAACTCTACACTCACTTGAGTCTTTTTCATAAAATGACTTTTAAAACTTACAACTCTCTTGAGTTAGTTTTCTAAAAAATTCTTACATAAAACGATAAGATTTTTACATGAAATCATGATTTGCGAAATACCTTTTCAAGTTTCATATATAAAATCATTTTTCCAAGCCTTCCAAAACCACTATGACCAAACTCTAGGTCAAAATCACTAGGTCCAAACCATAGTTCAAAACCACATTTTCAAGATCCTATGTCAACCCAATTCCAATTGGTCAATCCTCAAACACCTCTAAACCTTAAGTTAACCTAATCCAAGTTAGATGGCCCTAAGTTTTTTTAACATTAGGCTAACCTAACCCAAATTACGCGGGATGGAAGGTGAAAAGATTTGTTGAAACATGGACTAAGCCATATTTGTTGAAACATGAGCTAAGCCATTGAATTTGAGACAAACTAAATATCAGCCATTAGATCTAATTATATCCTGAGAGATTTTGAAAAACTGCTCTGTTCTATTATATATATACTCTCGCGCACACATATAAATAACTATGGATATACAACATTCTTCTCACTTGTCGTTCTTCCGACCCACCAAAATTAGCAATTGGCCCAGTCTTGAACACAAAGGACACTTCCAGAGTCACCATGAATATGAATAAAGAATCCACATCAATCAATTTTTAAATTCAATCTCCATCGACTCAGTAACACAAACAAGTCCACATTACCTCTCCACTCTTATTATCTATCCCTAATTTCCGAACCACAAACCCTAAATCAATACCTTAACACAAACAAGTCCACATTACCTCTCCAATCTTATTATCTATCGCCAATTTCCAAACCACAATCAATACCTTCCGCGATGAATAGAGGAGAACTTTCTTTTTGCAGAACTAACTCTTAATCTGAAGTTAGACAGAGAAAGAGCAGTCAGGCCATGAACATAATCCCAGAAGCATTTTGAAAAGAGAGAAGACAGAAGAGAGAAGATAGGAGAGAAAACGGGCCAGTTATTCAAGTGAGATGCAATAGTTTGGGATGGTGGAATAGCACCAAATGGCGAATTGGCATTAAACATGTCAGCGACCACACTAACAACACTTGCGGCAACTGCAGCAAAACTGCGGCCATGCGAAGACAATGCATAGGAAATTATTAAAAAATTACATTTCTTATTTAAAGTAAATACTAGTTTTACAAGCAGCTAAAACTATTTTAATGCTGCCAAGTAATTAAAATAATATCTCCATGCGTACCACATGTCCATTGCTATAAATAACAAAATATTATAGGTAATATATTTCTATGTATATATATATATATATGTATATAAATTATCATAAAAGAAATACGAGTCAAGCCAAGACAGAGAAAGGCCTAAAACATGTAAATATTATTAGAAGAAATATAACTTATATACATCAAAATTACATTAAAAGAGCGAATAAATTGTTAAGTTTTTATAATTTATATTTTTACCTTAGGATGAACTTTCCTCTTTGTTCAGATTATTTTGTAAAGTATTTAAGGAGGTGGAGTTTTACTTTCAAATAAATATAAGTATACTAACAGTGAACTGATATTATACACGGCTACATAAATGCAAGAAGCTTTTATTCCCTCTTTATAATGTTTTCCTTGTATGCAAAAACATATCACATAGTATAGGATTTGGATCCTCTCCAGCTCACCCGCGAAATGCAGAGGTCCATTCCTTCTCATAAGATTTTGACACATCATAACAAATATAGTTGAATGGCTCAGATCGAGCCAGATCCCAATTACTAAGATAAAAGACAAACGGCGTCTTTAAATTACAATACACTAACGGTAGCTTATGCTGCTACAGATTCCGAACCTTAACAAAGTAGAGATTCTTGAAAAAAAAATTTTGGTTAATTGAAGATTTCAAAAGTGGTCTTGTAAAACACTCTTCCCTTCAATCACACCAATTTCTCCTTTTAACAAGACCCAAAAACATGCCAGAAAACTCTACACCATGTTTCACAAACCCCAATCCCAGAGATTTCAGGGGGAACTCTTCCTCTGGTGGCCGAATGATGGTTAAGAAGAAGATGGTGGTAGTGTTGGCGATGATGGGTTATGTGGATAAGCCGAAGAAGGGTATCCGCGTAGGCGAAGGTGTTATGTAGAGGAAATGAGGTTAATGGAGATGAGACGCCACCAGGGACTAGGCGAAGAAGGGGGAGCCCACCATTGATGGGTTCTTGAGATTTCTTGTTGACAGCAAGTTGGTGTATGCCGTGATTTTCTTGAAATGTAAATTTCGAATCTTGTTTATGGTGATCGTTTTGTATGCAATTTTGTTCTTCACTATCGAATGGGTAAAATGAATAACAGAGAGAAAAGGGGAAGACCCGAGGAAAAAGAATGAATTTGACTCTTGAAATACCCAATGGCTGTTGGACTCCGGTACGTCTATATTATAATTAAACGACGTCGGTCTACCATAACTCATTAATTAAGGTGATGTGGCTCGATCTGGGCCATTGAACTGCCCATTTTATGATGTGTCGAGATCTTGGGAGAAGTTAACACTTGCTTTAGTTAGATTTCATTCACATCCAGCGGAAAGAAAAAAAGTTAAAAAAAGCACAAATCACTTAAATTAGCTTGTGATGCTATGAAGTCACAGTAACCGCAGAAAAGTAAAGCTTCAACACGTAGAGCAGTGGATAGGCAACTGTGTGATTTGTTTGATTTAGTTAATATGAACATATTAATCAAACTGCATTTTAACATATTTCTTAAAAACAACACAAACACATCCATACAATAATTTTGTAGAAAAAGTCTAAAAGCATTATAAAAAAACAATTATGTTCAATTATAATTGTCAAGATTCTTACTAACAAAACTAATGCTAACAAGTAATAATCATGCTAATCAAACCTAATAACAATTTGCATGGTTCAGTTTGTATATAAAGAAATTGAAAGATACCAACAAACTTGATAAGAACCCTTTAGTTGCCTTAGAGAGAGAAACTATTAGAAGGTTCAAATAAAAATTATTGCACACACATCGAAACAATACATTAGGTTGACTTAAAATTTTAATTAAATTATACCATTATAAATTAATTTTCAGATCATTATTCCATCAACTGAGTATGTTGATTTAACAGTAAACAACCACTGTGTTGTTGTACGTGTGCCTGAGAAATAGAAGTAAATAACTCAACCACTAAAATTATTTAAGGAATTAAAAAACCAATCAGATTATTAGATTATTGAAGAGAATATTTGTTGCACCAAAAAAAGAAGAAGAGGATATTTTGGATTTTGTTGAATATAAATGAATATGACTTGAGATAAAGCACAAATCAGTTCACTTCAATAAGAATTTACTATTATATCAAAAGGATAAAGTTATGCGATTATCTCAATTTTATATTACTTAGCGTTTTTCATTTCTCATAATTTTTTTAGGCCACTTTTCACGCTTCCGTTTTCTGTATCGTTTTCTGCTTCCATTTTCCGTTCTGAAACTATGGTCCAGAAGAGAATGGGAAGATATTATTGTGAGTCCAATGAGAGTCAAGCCCAAAGTAGAAGATCACTAGCCCAGGAAGGTCGGTCCAAGATTGCCGACCAATTGGCATAGACCTGTGCCGACCATGGACTAGGTCCGAAGATGATTAATCCAAGAATTATAGTCCAAGTATTGTAAGGACCAACGGGATCATCGAACATAAGTTTCATTCCTAAATAGACTACGAAACTAAAAGATAAGTCCAATATGTCGTAAATCGCCTAAAAAAAGGGAGACTCCTAGAAGTAGATCGATTACAATTCACAGAGGGAATATGACATTCCGATAACTATAAATACCCATGCACTAAAGAGGCAAGGTATGTTCACTTGTGTTCTAGTTGAGAGTACTTTATTCAATTCATTATTGTTAAGCTTGCTAACTTAATCATCGGAGTGCCATAGACCAAAAGAAGGTCGACGCAATCATATTATCTTCTTCTCTTGCAGATTGTTCATGCTCGTCAATTTGGTTCGTGCATTGAATTAGGCCTTCCTAAAAATTTCACTTACAATTGGCACAATCTGTAGGAAGGTCTAGCATTGATGAGTACCAACTTTCATAGAGGAGGAGTTGAGCCCACCAGTAGAGAGATTGAAGACAGCCAGGACACTCACCTGTCAGATCGCCGAGATGGTTGAACACAAACTCTGGGAGGTTGTCCGATAAGATCGGAGATACGAGTTGCTGATAATAGTCGTTAGGGAAGACAAGAAGAACTATGGTGGGCTCTACAGTATGTCAAAAATCCAAACTGTCGAAGGAGCTACAATAGGAACTTGAAACCCTCGCCCTCCAATGGGCATCTACCTAGTAATTTATCACCCTAAGTGGCCGAGCAGGAACTCTGGCAACAAGACGAATAGATAGCCCACTTCAGGTCTTTGGTTGAAGTTATGAGGGAGGCGATTGCTAGAAGAGATGGACGAGTCTCTGGTAGATCTCCAAATCGGCGCAGAAGAAGGATGGCGAATTCAAGAAACACAAGCTCCCTACCACACATTTAATTGTGAGACTCGCCTCCAGTACCGGACACTATAAGGATAGACAGGAAGATTGGTAACATGGGAGAAATCGAACACTCGTAAGAGACCCGATAAGAGCCAAACTAGAACAACAAGTGATGGCCAAACAATAAGGACAAGCACCGTACGGGACGAACGACCCATGATATAGCCAGAAGAGCCATTGATCAGATCGTGCCCACACCCTTTACAGAGGAAATTGAGGCCCGCCGATCTCCAAGAAAATTTACACCACCAAAGTTTACACCCTATAATGGGAAGTCAGATCTCGTTGGTCATGTTCGGTACTATAAACAAATGATGGCACTATAGAGAGGAGATGAGTCCTTAATGTGCCAAGTTTTTCATCAAGTCTTGGAAAAGTAGCTTTATGATGGTTCGACAAATTGCCGTCCAGATCAATAGTAAGTTGGAGACAACTCGTTGAGCTATTCACTGCTCACTTCATTGCAAACAGCAAGCAGCCTAAGGAGGTAGACTACTTGTTGACCTTACAGAAGAAGGATGAAAAAAGCCTACGAGCATACGCAAGATGCTACTGGGAGGCCTATAATGAAATTGAGGAGTGCAACAAATAGTTAGCCATCGCACAATTCAAGATTGACCTTCCTAAGAAGCACCGATTAAGGCAGTCCTTGATTAAGAAACCCACAACTGGGGTATAGGACTTGATGTTGAGAATCAAGCAGAGTCGAAGAGGATAGCATAGCCGATCTAGGAAAAAGTTAACGAAAAGCTAGATAAGAAAGACAAAAGGGAGAACAAGAAACCCTGACGTGAAGAAAACAACAACTGAGGTAGAAAAACAATTGAAGGGGTTAACACGGTCCTTAAGGACCCGATCTATAAAATTCTACCCCAGATTCGTGACAAGCCCTTTTTTAAGGGGCCACCAAAGTTTGCAGAAGACCTTGCAGCTCGAGATCAAAGGAAGTTTTGCTCCCACCATAAGGAAAAGGGGCACCAAATAGAGCACTACAGGCACCTCAAGAACCACTTGGAAGAACTAGTGAAAGCTAACCATCTTCACCGGTACATCGATCGAGAAAAGACTAAACAGAAAGTAAAGCAGAGTAAGAAAGATGGTGCCCGACAGAAGAAAGCCCGAACAGGTAATTGCAGTATTGCATGGATCAACATGATCAACAGAGATAGACCCTCACAAGTATCGAGTCGAGATTCAAAAAGCAACACACTTAAGCAAAGTGATGCAAATTGAGCCTCTAGCTAAGAAGGTCAAAATCAACAATAGTGCATAAGCCATAACCTTTATTGACGATGATATAGTGGGAGTTTAGACACACTATAATGACGCACTGGTGGTAGTAGTGCGAATAGGGGATTATGACGTTAGGAGAATTCTGATTGACCAAGGGAGCTCGTCTGAAGTCATGTATTACGACCTTTCAAAAAGTTAGAGTTGAAAGATTCTAACCTGCAGCCATTCCTCAACCCTTTGATCGGCTTCAGTTCGAACCTAGTTTGGCCACTAGGAAAGGTGATAATCCCAGTAGCCACAAGATGAATTACCCTTCAAATGGAGTTCCTAGTGGTCAATGTGTCTTCCCCCTACAATACAATCATGGGTTGAATGTGGTTGCACCTTATAAAGGCCATACCATCCACCTACCACCAACTAATTCGCTTCCCAATCTTTAAAGGAGTCAGAGAGATTCGAGAAGACCAGGTAGTAGCCAAGTAATGTTTTTTAATAGCTTGTGCCACCAAAGTAAAAGCAGGCAAGGTCCAGATGATGAAGCTTCATCAGGATACGCCCACTATCGATAACGTCAGGCAGACGCCCGAAAAGAAGGCCATAGAAGACCTAAAGAGAGTAGAGATAGATCAGCATGACAAGGAGAAGTACTTTATGATTGGCACTTCCCTGTCCAAGATTGAAGAAAAATTACTGATTAAACTACTGACACACTACTTTGAAATTTTTGCTTGGACTCCTTATGACATGCCAGGAATTGATCCATAAGTAGCCTGTCATAGACTTCATGTTGACCCACAATGTTGACCTGTGGTTCAAAAAGGAAGGAGTGAAGCTACGCAACACGTGGATGCAGTAATTGAGAAGGTGGAAAGGCTCCTTGAAGCGGGGGCAATTAGGGAAGTCTTCGACCCACGCTGGTTGTCTAACATAATGGTGGTAAAAAAAAAGAACAAAAAATGAAGAGTGTGTGTGGACTTCACCGACCTAAACAAAGCATACCCCAAGGACCCTTTCCCTCTTTTAAAAATTGACAAACTCGTGGATGTAACAGCTAAATATCAGAGTATAAGCTTCCTGGATGCCTATCGTGGCCATCACCAAATACCACTACATGAGGATAATTAATAAAATACCGCCTTTATCACCCTAATGGGTATTTTCTGCTACAAAGTTATGCCCTTAAGATTGAAGAACGTAGGTGTTACCTGCTAAAGATTGGTCACAAAGATGTTTAAAGAGCATATCGGCAGTACGGTAGAAGTTTATATCCATGACATGGTGGTCAAAAGTAAAGTCGGTAGACTCCACCTTGACAACCTGAAAGGAGTGTTCAACATCCTGATGAAGTACAAAATGAGACTCAATGCCTCTAAATGCGTGTTTGGGGTAGGTTCGGGGAAGTTCTTAGACTTTTTGGTATGCACGGAGGAATTGAAGCAGACCACAACAAATCAATGTAATCCAGAACATCTAGGCCTTGAAAAACATCAAAAAAGTCTAGAAGTTGACTAATATGGCAACGACTCTTAACAGGTTCATCAACTGATCTTTAGATAAGTGTTGACCATTTTTTCAACTCCTAAAGAAACAAAAGCGATTTAACTGGGGACCATACTATGATCAAGCCCTTGCTGATCTCAAGAGTTGCCTAACCCAGCCACCACTCCTTTCAACTCCTGTTTAAACGTGAGGAGCTTTACCTATACTTGGCTGTTTTAGAGCATGCAGTCAGTCCCATTATACTTCGGCAACAAGACAAGCAACAAAAGCCTATCTACTATGTCAGCAAGAATCTTCTGGGGTCAGCAAGACTCTTCTAGGGGCGGAAACTAGGTATATACCTTTGAAAAAGTTAGCCCTCACATTAATGATGGCATCACGCAAGCTGGTGCATTACTTCAAAGCCTATACTATCAATGTCCTCACAAATCACAAACTGACACACTCCTCCAAAGAGCAAATTTCTTCGGCAGAATAGCAAAATATGCTGCGGAGTTAGGCGAGTTCGACATCAAGTATCAACCTAGATCAACGCTAAAAGGTCAGGTACTTGTTGACTTCATTGCTGAATTCTTTGTTGAGTGGTCACAGGAGACCAATCCAATCCCTACTATCGAGCTACAAGAAAATGACCTGCCTTTAGAGCTTTGGAGGACTACTAATCATTGAAAGCTCTTCATAGATGGAGCATCCAATGATAGGGGGCAGGATCAAACATAGTCCTAATTACACCAGATGCCATGGCAATAAAGCGGGTTATTAAGCTGGAGTTCACCGCCTTAAACAACAAGTCAGAATATGAGGCTCTGCTCGTCGAACTACACCGAGCTATAGAGCTACAAATTGTTGAGATATGCATTTACTCAGACTCATAGTTGGTTGTAAACCAAATCATAAGAAAATACGAAGTTAAAAATAACAGAATGACACAGCACTTGACAAAGACACATGAATTATTGAAGGCATATGGCAAGTATAAGCTATTTTGGATCAACCGCAACAACAACGCCCATGCTGATGCCTTGGCAATATCCACGACAGCCTTGAAATCGGGATAAAAAAGAACAATCCATATTGAGACCTTGGTGTTGACTCAAGGTTAGTCCCCATGTTGATTTTGATGATAACTAAACCTTATGTTATTTTACTAATGCATTTACTTAGTGTGCAGATTAATAAAGTTTATAATTTAGACTTAAAGTTCAATCTTAAGTCTAATACATGTCAAAGTGAATGCACGGCAAGCTCAAGATCAAGCAATGAACTCTAAGAGCTATACAATGAACCAAACAAAGCATAGACGCCTATCTCTACTTTAAACAGATTATTTGCATTCAAAGAGATTGAAGGTGTTCAAATAAGGTTTTCATCAAGTATGCATAGACTCAAGAAAGTTGTCTTGCACTCAGAAAGATTAAAGACTTCATCAGAGTATACTAAAGTTAGTTGAAGATGATTTTATTATGAAGAGATTGAAAAAGCTCAAAAGAAAACTTCATCAAGTGTGCAAAAGGTCGATTCAAGATAATGTGATTGGAAGTTGCTTAAGAAGAAGATTCATCTTGATTGCCTGATCTCTACATGAAATCCAAGTGAAGAATTCTTCTAAGACATAAAGAATCAATGAAGACGATATGGTTGAAGAGGTTTTCATCAAACTTATAAAAGTCTCATTGAGGTGATTCCAAAGAAGAAAGAAGAACTGCTAACAAAGAGAAGAAATCTACAATGAAAGCAATAGCTCGGCAATGAAAATAATAGATTGGCAATGAAAGCAAGAGCTCGGCAATAAAAGAGAAAGATCGGCAAAAGAACTCAGCATTGAGAGAGTGAAGCCCTGACAGTTTGAAAGTCAAGAAAAGATGAATGTCAAATGATTGATTTAATCCAAATTAAATAGAAGATAACTCTGATGAGTTAAAGAGTTTTGCTTGATCATCATACCCCAAAGAGAAGACTCCTTAAAGATCTTAAAATATTGTGAAGAAGAAATTGATCACTGGAAGACATAATGCAGATTTCTGGATATGAGCCGACTCGTGGGAATGAAAAGTCGCCTCATGAATACAGAAACAAAAACCTGAAAACTAAATGATCAAATAGCCGACTCATGGAAATAAAGAGTCACCTCATGAATACAGAAGCAAAAGCTTGAAGACCAAATGCTCAATGAGCCGACCCTTTGAACATAAAGAATTGACACATAAAGGCTGAAGCAAGATTTCTGTGCAAAGAGCCGACTCATGGAATTGAAGAGTCACCTCAGGAAGGTAGAAGAAAAATAACTTGAAGACAGAATGATCAATGAGCCGACTCATGGATATGAAAAGTTGATACATGGAGATAGTGGACAACATCTGGAAAATGCGGATCAGAAGAGTCGACCCTTTAAGCCTAGAGTCGACCCCTGGATATAATGGCTAGTTTTTCTAACGTTATAATGGACTGTACGTGCATTAAATGAATCCCAACAACCTCCAACGAATGAAATCAATACAGGGGTTTATATACAAGTTTCCAACTGCATTTATACAAAAAAGAGAGATAAGAAACAAAGATCCACTAACTGATCAACTGAAAATCCTGAACATTCTTCTTGTCTTCACTGTGTGAGCTTTGATTGTTTAATCCACTCTTGTTAGAGAGTTCGTAATTCGATTGTATATCTTTATATACTTATAAGTAAGAGTTTAAGAGTTCTCTTGTGAAAGAAAAACTCCTGTAAGTTTGAGTGAAGCTTGGACAAAACCACTTGGTGGCTGAAGAACTTAGGAAGAAGTTCTTATGTATATAGTGAGCTGAGCAATTGGTTAATCAGCACCTATTTATAATTGGAGATTACATAGTGGATGAAGACTTTAAGGGGATCTTGGGGTGAGGATGTAGACCACGGATTGTGGTTGAACCTCGGTAACTCTTTGTGTTCTTTGTATTGCTCTGTTATCTTTTCTTCTTTTGATTACATTGCATTACATATAGATTGATCACTGTTACATTGTTTAGATTAATTTTAATTAATCTTAATTGTAATTATTCTTCGAAAAACCCAATTCACCCCGTTCTTGGGTTGCTTTTTGGGCCAACAATTGATAAGATATAAGAGTAAGGTCATGGCAAGATACAAAACTATTAACATAGTGAAAATCCAAAAATAGGCACTAATGTGCAAAAATGGTAGAACCGGCATCCGTGAAAACCCGCAAGGGCACAAGTGGCAAAAATGTTTTAAATGAAAAAAAAGGGGTCAATTCTCCCAATTAGCAGTCCAAGCAGCACCAATAAGAGGACTCAACAAAGTAGTAAAATCTCACACCTCAACAATGGGTCAAGAGATGCCAACTTTTTGCTCTTCTTTTGCTTTCTCTCTTGGGCACTCCTTAAACCTATATTCACTCTTTATTTTCCTTTTCCTATTTACTCTATCTCGACCCATTGTGGGTGGTGATCATTGGGTTGGGTTTTTTGAGGGAAAGTAATTGGCTCAACTAGGTTTTGCAAAGGGATGCTTTTAACCGTATGGTAGAGGAATGAGGGTCTTTCTTTATTTCAATCATTGTTAACGTTGCTCTGTCAAAATTTTCAATTACACATAGTAGTGCTTTACCTAACCTAAGTTGATGAGTGCTAGAAAGATTTCTCCTTCCGCTTCTACTAGGATCAATGTTCTTCCTGCCATGACTTTGTAAGCCAAGAACATGCCTTTATAGTTGGGGGTGAACTTGCCTTTAGTTTTCTGCTGACTTGAAAGTATCTTTTTGAGAGCAAGATCTCCTTCTTTGAATTGGCAAGGCTTGGCTTTCTTCTTGAAGGATCTGGCAATGTGTCTTTGATTGTATTTGGCATGGTAGATGGCTACCATTCTTTTTTCATCTGGGAGGCAAAGTTGTTCATGCCTGTCTTTGATCCAGTTTGCTTTAGTGAGTTGAATTACCATGAGGACTCAGAAAGAGGAGGTTTATGCTTTGACTGGTAGAATTGCCTTGTTGCCTTGGACTAAGAAGAATGACGATGCCCTAGTTGAGATTCTGATGGAGGTTCTATATGCCATCAACACAAAGGGTAGCTGCTTGTGCCAATCCTTATGGTGGTCATTGTTTTTGCGAGAGATTCTCTTGACTTTTTTGGTTCTGCTGCTCCGATGGCTCCATTTGTTTGTGGTAGGCTACCAAGTTATAGGGATTGATGTCATTCTTAAGGTTCATTGCATTGTCTATTGTGATGGACTCAGGGAGGCCGAATCTGTAGAGGACCTCTAGAAGTCTTTAGGGTCAAAAGATGCCAAGCTTTGAATATCTTACAAGTTTTGTTTTTCTAAAAAAGATTTTAGCATAAAAAATAAAGCATTTTATAATCAAAAGTCATTTATTTCATATTACACCATTATAGACTTGATATTCTACAAAGTACTTTAATAGGCTAATATCAAGGGATTCCTCCTGTAAACTTTACCAGGGTCTTCAGGGCCTGATAATATGAGAGGTGGTCCAATCAACCCTCTTCTTGTCTGATGTAGCTGGATAGATGGAACCTTGAGTAAGGTAAGTTGATGTTGAAGGATCAGTGTCCAGGACTAAGGCATCTTATTTGTGGAACAAGCTCGATAGTGACTATTCTAGGGTTTGAACTAATTCGCAGTTAACGATCGAGGCTAGAATGGTAGATTGTTGATTTGTTGTCTGCTACTTAACGATTAGATTTCAGGTCAACCATTTTGCTTAGTCTTCTTTGGAGGGGGATAATATCCTAGCCTACGAGTATGACACTGACCATTGGATTCTTTCAGATGAAGATCACTTGTAGCTATACCCCTAGTCCTTTCCCATATTGGTAGCCTCTACTGCTATGGTGGTTGGCGACCATTCTCTCATCTGTCGAGTAATTGGAATGGGCCGAATCTTTTTAGGTGGTTGACATGCACCTGAAAGCTTGGAAGTTGGAGGTTGTTCTGTTGTGACAGTGCATGGGATTGACAGAACTTTACAAATGGTGAAGTCCTCTTCCGTATGGATGGTGATTGTCACGACATAACTTTGCTAATGGTGACTTCCGCTATCTACTTTTACATTTGAAATCCTAAACTACTCTTGAGTCTTCGGATTCGCCTTTTTTAATGGAATTTGGTAGGGGACCTTACTTTTGAATTTGCCCCTTGTCTTCTTGGCATCCCTATAAGCACCCCATTTTTACCCGCTCAACAATCTCCAGCCCGACCGGATCCGGTTTCCAAACATCACAGCTCGTACAAACCCAAGATGACTCTTTCAAACTCCAATCCAATTAGCTGGTCACTTCCTCGACTCACAAGGCCCAATCGAAGCTGTAAAGACCATCATGCCTTTAGACATTCGAGGCAGTTTTTTGAGATGGAGTGGTCTCAGGAACCAAAGCCATCCAGGTAGCTTCCCGAGATCAGGCAATCTCGGGGACCAACACCTTATCCAATTCTTGATGGTTCACTTCTGGTGCTTGCTAGCCTGCCAATGTAGAATGCCTGTCATTTGGTAGTTTTTTGAGACCAAGCATTCTCGGAGATCAACACCACCCTCACAAATAGCTTTCTGAGACCATGCGTTCTCAGAAACCAACACCACCCTACAGGTAGCTCTCTGAGATTGAGTGGCCTTAGGGACCAACACGGGACAGGTAGCTTTTCAAGACCTGGCAGTCTCGGGAACCAACACCTAGGTCAATACCGATGCCTGCTAGCCCAACTCGATGAAAAATGACCAAACTAGCCCCTTGGGCCTCTGGGCTGGTCTTGAGAAAGTTCAAAATCCCTTAAGACGGTAAGTCCACCTTTTCAAAGTGTTCATAAATAGTTAGGCATATTCAGCATGCCATTTTGTCCAATTCCAGTTCCATTTCGATCAACTTTCAGTTAAAATGATCGTTTTGCCCCTAAATGCCCCAGCACAGTGCAAATCCCACCAAACACTGGAAAACTCTTCCAGGACCATCCTTGAACAGTCTGACATGCTTACCATGCCACTCCAACCCATTCCGTCCTTTCTCAACCAATCTCGGTTGAAATGACCATTTTACCCTTGGCGGCCCGAACGCTCCCCGAAACTACACTGGCCTTGGGTATCGAACGGCGGGTCCCATCATACACCCCTATTTAACCCGATGTGAACCGCACAACTCTAAACACTCTCAATCCAATGAAAGTCCCCTGGAGCGTCTCATAGACGCTCCGCCAAGATTGTCTTTTCTCCCGATTCCCTAGTTATAACGCACCGTCAAACGACTTGAAAAATGCATAAACTAGGGAATTCTCGAAAGCTCATCCATAGGTCTTTCCATTGATATGGCTCGATCAAATAGATCACTTCCCGAAGCCCCTCATCGTATGGCTCGAAAACTACCACTTTTAGTAACCCTTGGAGCGTCTCATAGACGCTTCGCCAAGATTGCCTTTTTTTTCAATTCCCTAATTGTAACGCACTGTCAAACGACTTGAGAAATGCGTAAATTACGGAATTTCTAATAGTATTTCCAAAGCACTTTTTATCAGTACGGCCCAATCGAAAAAATCGCTTCCCGAAGGCCTCAATCATGTGGCACACAAATGGCTACTTCTGAACCCCCGTAGAGTGTATCACAGATGCTCTGCAAAAATATATTTTTATGCACATTTTTTGAAACAATATCTCACACTTTCGAACACCTTTCAAGCTTTTTGAAAATTTGAAAGTTCACAAGAAACCCTAGAACAACATCGTGAACACAACCGATTTTCCCGAAACCTTTCTGGTTGGCATAATTACCAAGGCGAAATTTAAACGAACACTCCCGGCAATGGATCGTATGCTACATGCGCCCATATTTTGATCAGATCGATCAAACTTCGCTTAGTCCTTAAGATTTAGCCAATACAATGGCTGCCACATGGCATTCTGCCAATGGAACAGTATTGGCACATGTCCTACAAGCGCCAGGTCTCTCCAAATTTGCCTATAAATATAGGCCTCCCCCTTTGCATATTCCAAAATCAAAATTAATAGCAAAGCTCTACTAAAACTGCTCAAGAACCTCAAATTCTTTTATACATCCCACACCTCAAACACTTAGGCTAGTTTCCACCTCCCCCTAACCCATATACTACACCTATATAGCCTTCAATGCCATAGAAAACTTCATTCCAACCCTTTCAAGCCTCTTCAAGGCTATTCAAGCTCAAGTCAAGGCATCTATGGAGGTTTAAAAGTGTTTGAAGGCAAAATGTAGTATTCCCTTTACATTTTTGCAATCCCCACTCCTCTCTTCTCCCTCCTAGCCTACTTAGGGTGTTCTCTATTTTAATCTCCATCTTCTACCCCCCTTTTTTGCATGCTTGAAACAAGGAAACTCTTAGTTCATGCCTAGAGGAAAGTTTGTGAGAGCCACAGTGTAGGGAACTTCTCACAAACCTACTTTAAAATGGTATGGCCTTAGAGCACCTTGCTATATGGTAAAGCCTCTAGCCTTGTATGATTTTATGACCCTTTTGCATATAATTATCTTGTTCATGTTTTGCATGCTTGGCTTTGTTTTCACTATTCCTATCCATATGGTATTCTCAAGCTCCATATTCAAATGGTTTCCTAAAAATGGTCCTATAGTTGGTTCCTTGAAGCATAGGTTAAACCCCCAATTTCTACACCTTAGGAAACCCTCTTTAAGTCCTTTGACTTCATGTTGCAACCCTACATTTCATTTCTTTTCAAAATTGCATTAAAATGGCTTTCAAACCCTCTTCTTCTATGTTGATTTTCAAGGGCTTTACTCTCTTGAATCTTGTGGTTGAAATGATCCCTTGGAACCCTCTCTTGAGTGGTCTCCCCATTATCTTGACCATATGAACCTTAATTCATTAAACTTGGCTCTACTCTCTTTAAAATTGTTTTCAAAACAATTCCCTTCAAAAAGGGTTTTCAAAATTGAACTCTCTTCAACTTGCATAAAAATCGCTTTCTTAAACATCATTTTCATCTTGATTTTTGAAGTCTTGCTCTCTTGGATATTGAGGTTGGAATGGTCCCAAGGAATCCTCTTTGGAGCGATTTCCTTCAAATCAACCATATAAACCCTTATTCTTTAGAGTGGCCTTTAACTTGTTAACAATGGTTTTCCAAAACTTTCTTCCCCAAAACCAATTTTCAAAAGGTCATTCTCTTTAATTTTCAAGTCTTCAAAACTATCTATTCAATGTTAATTTTTACAAGTTTTGCTCTCTTGAGTTTGTGGGTAAAATGGTTCCAAAACAACCCTTTCTTGAGTGGTTTCCAAATATCAACCATAAGACCCCAACACTCACTTGAGTGGTTTTCATAAAATGGCTTTCAAAACATACTTTCAAATTTCATGCATAAAATATCCTTCCAAAACCACTAGGTCCAAACCCTAGTTTAAAACCATCTTTAAACCCTAGGTTAACTTGACCCTAGGTCAACCAAACCCTAGGTTAATCTCACCTTAGTTAGTTAACCCTAGGTCATCCAAACCCTAGGCTAACCTAACTTTAGTTAGTTAACCCTAGGTCATCCAAACCCTAGGTTAACCTAACCTTAGTTAGCTTACCCCAGTTCACCTAAACTCTAGGTTAACCTAACCTTAGTTAATTAACCCTAGTCTACCTTAACCATAGGCTAACCTAACCCAAGTTAGTTGACCATAGATCACCCTAACCCTAAGTCAATCCAACCTAGGTTAGTAGGCTTCAAGGTCTAATTCGAAGACTCCTTTTTAAATAATCTTCCAAAAACTATTTTCAAAGGCACCTTACTCTATTAAGATTTTCAGATTCGACTCCAAAAGCTTTTCAAATATTCCCACACTCTATCTTCAAAAATGTCTTCAAGAAGTTCTCTTGAACTTATCTAAACTAAGATAGCTAGACACTAAACATTTTTCAAAAATTATTTTAAAAAATGTTTGTAAAGACTCACAACCCTAAAGTGTCCCTAACTTTTATGGTTAGGGATTCCAAGGGAAGGTGATACATTAAATACAACTCTTGAGCTTGTCTATGTTAGGGTTCCAAAATCCTAAGTGTTTTCAAAAACTCTTTTCAAGAATGATTTTTAAACATCATATTCTTGACGCAACCCTAATCCTTCCATGGTTAGGATTGGTCAAGTGTAAGTGAGATATTCAAGTAGGATTCTATAACCCTAAAGTTTCAAGTACCAAAGGGAAGTATCTAGCCCCTTTTTCAAACATGTCTTCAAAACTCATAACTCCAAAGGAGTTTAGCTCTTCAATAACTAACCTCTCAAAGGTGATGAAATATTCAACATGTCTTTCATAAGGTATATGAAAACTATTTTCAAGAATCATTTCGAGACAAGTTCATTAGAGCTCTTGTGAGTCCAAATCTAAATTCTCAAGTCTATAACCAAGTTTTCAAAACTTTCAAAACTTTTTCAAGTTATGTTCAAAAGCATTTCAAAACACTTCAAAGTCCCATTTCAGGAGCACCTTCAAAAACCTTCAAGTTCTATTCCAAAAACACTCCAACATCCGATTTCAATACTCTCAAATTTCTCTTTTTCCAAAGACCTCAAAGTGTCTTCACATCTCTCCAAAGACCTTAATATGTCTTCAAAACATTCCAAAGGCCCTAATGCGCCTGTTTTTCATTGGGCTCTTGCCCGAACTACAAATGACCTGATTCTCGCCAAACGAGATACGTAGGCAACTTAAAATGGTGCAGTCATAACCCGTATTTCAACCCAAGTTCCCTTTCAAAAATTTCTATCAATTCAAGATTTCTATTTCAAATCCTTCCAGAACTTCCATGTTTTTCAAATATTTTTCCTAAAACCTACATCATGCATTATTCATCCAAAATGTGATGACTAAACCCCATTTTCAAAACTCTAAAGTAGATATTAAGTGAATAATAGTAACTAATTATTCAAGTGAGTGAATTAAGAGTGATTAGACATCTACGTACCGAAAGAGCGGGGTAAGGTGATGATCTTAAGATATCTTCCCTACACGTAACCAACCCCCAGACCATAGATTTCTATTTCAAAGACCAAAATTGAAGTCAAATTTTCAAAAGGGCTTTAAATCATTTCAAAAGGTTGCTAAAAACCTCTTTTCCGAAAACCTTCTTAAGAATGACATTTTCAAAACCTTTTCGAAAAACCTAAGTCTAGTATTCGGATTATACTTAGTTTTAGGTGACCTAACACATCTTTAACTATGTTAGGTGGTGACTCCCAATTTTTCCAAAATGCACTTAATCAAATCAATTTCAAGTTCACACTTGGTCGCACTTGTCCCTCTAGGAGGGTGAGTTCTAATAACAGAGTACTGTGCTTTTTTCTGACCCTATAAGGCTTGGTCAAAAATCAGGGCGCGACAATCCCTATCACTATAAGCAAAGAGGGATTGAGGCCCCTCTCTATAGGATGACTTGAAATGCATGCCATGAGTCCTTAGGACTACGTGGGAACCCTTAGGATTTTGGTAGGTTTATGCAAGGGAGAGTGAGCTTGGTATCACTCTCTATGGGTTGATCATATGCATGAGAATGCAGTAACTTAAGTTACTTTGGAACTCTCTTCTTAAAAAGAAGAGCATTGAATGCGTATATATGTATGCAAGAGTATAAGGAGAGAAAGTGCAATAGTAAAGTAAATATGAATGCATGAACATTATACAAACATTATAACAATAGGAATAGACAAGAATAAAGAAAAGCAAAGCAGTAGCCCTTTTTTTCATGGTTTTGAAATTGACATATGTGTCTTAAATCCAGCAGAGGTTCCGCTATGCACAAGTTTCTACATGTATATGAGGTTGAGGGTTTACAAATGCTTTCTAAGAAAGCTTGGTTCCTAGATCTTCAAACCCAGGCCCACTCCCCTAGGTGGTGCCATTATCTATTGGTGATCTGAGTAGGGAAACCATCAAGAGGCTGTCAGTTAAGATACTGACACAGCATCTGCCCACAACCAATATACCGTTCCCCTTTCTAACTAAAAGGGACATAATTAGGTAGAGAATGTAAATATGCAAATATGAGTGCATGTGTAGTGTGCGTGTGAAGTTTTGGAAAAATAGAGGAAAGGACCCAACAACTCCAATCCATCCTATCCATTATATCCTATCATTCATAACAGTTTATATGAACAAATAAAAGTAAGTGTTAACATAGTCCACCTACAAAACAAAATACAAAAATTTAGTACCTTGATGACAAACTTAATGCAAGATAGAATGATTAAATATGGATTGAATGCAAGCAATGACATCTTTTGAAAATAACTTTGAAAAGCTTTGATTTTGTAAAATTTAAATTTGATAGGATTGGATAAGGTAATCAAGGATTCTAGGTGAATGAAGGGTGAAGAGATATGATAACGGCCTAACCCTCTAAGCATCCTTAGTGGAGTCGCCAGTGGTCATGCCCCGATTTTTCGCACTTTGAGAAATATGTGAGAAACACACAATACTCTCTCGTTTGAACTCATCCTCCTAAAAGGACGAGTGCGACTAAATTTGAATTAGAAATTGACTTGAATAAGGGGTTTGGAGTCGACACCTAACTTTGTTAAGGTGAGTTAGGTTAACTAAAAATAAGTAAAGTCTGAACACATAGACTTAAGGTTTTTGAAAACGTTTTGAAAAAACTTCCTTAAGAGGGGTTTTTTTTTTTGGAGAAAATAGGTTGGTTGGTAACATTAGGAAAGATTTAAGCCTTTTTTGAAAATAACACCGTTTTGGTCTTTTGAAAAAAGTGATCTATGGTCTAAGAGTTGGTTACGTATAGGGAAGATGCACTAGGTCATTACCATATCCCGCCCTTATCGTACCTACATGTCTTTTCACCCTACGTTCACTCATTTAGAATATCTGGTTATTCAATGTCCAACTATATCCACTTTAGAATTTTAAAAAAAGGTTTATGTCATCACCTTAGGGATGATGTGATGTATGATATGCAAGTGCATGAAAAAAATTCGAAAAGAGATTTTGAAAAAGGGAATTAAAATTTTGAAAAAGGTTGTGACCGCACCCATGAGGGCTGCCTACGTATCCCTTTTTCAGGAATCAAGTCAGTCGTAGTTCAGACTCTGGGTCCGATTGAAACTAGAAACTTTAGGATTTTGTTTGATTTGAAAAAACACCTTGTGGCCTTTGGAAAGGTTGTCTTGAAAAGGGTTTAAGTTGAACTTTGATTTGAAATCGAACTTGGATTGACAGTTTGGTCATTTTTCATCAGAATAAGCTAGCAGCACTGGTGTTGACCCGGGTATTGAGTGTTTTTGTCACTCTGACGATGTGTGATAAGCTGGTTTCCAAAGGTATCCCGTCCTTCGGTAAATGTGTCATGGCCAAGAGGCGTGTTCAGTCCCGTGACATGGGGGTTTGTTGGCCTTCTCGATGTCGACCTGTTTGTGAGTGTTTCTGTCACTCTGACAATGTGCGTTTATTCCAGAGATTGCTAAGTCTCGAGAAGCTATTGGATGGTTTTATTGCCTCGAGGCCTTAGATACTTCCCTGATTGACGTGCCGAATAGCAAACATTCTACGTTGGCGGGCTAGTAGGCACCAAAAGTGAACCACTTTACCATCTCAGGGACTTGGGTTCTGTCTCGGTCAACAGGTGTAAAGGGAGTAATTGTTTCAAGGGGTTTTGTGCTTTTTTTATAAACATGTCGTTCTGGATGGACTTGCCATTTGAGAGATTAACTTTTTCAAAAGACGTGCCAGATTAAGTTTGACTGGTCTCAATTGGAATTGAGGTTAAAATATAGACTTATCATCTTTAAAAAGACGTGTCAAATGGAATTAGACCAAGCAATGCCTCAAGGGCATTTTGGTTACTTTGCCTCTATTGGGCTTGACGGGCCAGTGAAGCAGTTGATAAACTGGATTGAGTTTGAAAAATTAGTTTGGGCTTAAATGTGTCTATATCGATTTGACTTTTCTGTCTTTGCTTGTCGAATGCAGAAAATGATAAAGTAAGGGTTACATGTTGACTGTGAGGTGATCAGAGGGATTGGAATTAGAAGTTTTTGACGATTGGGGCTTGAAAATTGCATATTAGCCCAAAGGGGCATTTAAAATTAGATTTGGGCAGGAAAAAGGCAAAACTTGTCCAGAATTAACCTGTGGCACCAGGCATAATATTGCCTTGACTCCACTGCTAGTGACGCCAAGCCTGGGAATAAAAACCTGTGCAGCCTCTCATTTGGGATATATTGGTTTATGAAGACATTTGATTTTTGAAGGCTTTCTTCAAAGTTTTTGCAAGGAGGAACCCTTAGGCATTGAAGGAATGAGTTCCAGGAATGCTAGAGTGTTGCTGGAAGTGATTACTATCACTGGATTTACCGTCGAAGAAGAAGATTTTGTCGGAGAACTCTAAAAGGTGAGCTTTTTGCTTTGTATTGATCTTGATGTGTAGAACTCCGTTTGACTCATGTGAAACGTCAAAATTGATGTTTTGAATGCTCTTATGGTGTTGTTTATGCATTTTGATGTCCGTTTGGTTGAGTTTGGGTAGTTTTGCATGTTTACTCATAAGGGTTTCCCAGTAGGAAACGGGGTTTTGTACCTATGAGCTTGGCTTTTGCATTTTCTTGCTAGATTTTTGCACCATGTACCTTAGAAAAATGTTTTGAACAGCTATGGGAAGTTTCATAATTTTTTGATAACTTTTTCAATTTTTCTTTTTCAAAAAATAGGAATAATACTTAAAAAATAGAGAAAATTAAGAAATTGATTAAATTGCTCATGTTATGTATTTAGAAAAATATGAAAATATTTTAGAAACTATTTGAAGTATCTTTGAATGATTTTGCGAGTATTTTGAAAACCCTTGGAGTTTTGGAAAATAGAAGCATTCAATGAAAAGTTCGTAAACCTTAAGAATGTGCCCATATTGTTTTGTGTTTGTCCATGACATGTGCTTGTGATACCGTGGAATGCCCGGTTTGTATTCTATTGCAAATTTTTGGGCGTTGTAGTGACCATTTATAAACGGAACTCTGTTGAAATTTTTCGAAATGAGAAAAAAAATTATGAATTTTTGAAATAAAATCTTTTTAAAGAAGAAAGAGATAAAACCTTTGAAGATAGAGCCTTTTTGGCATAGACGACCCCAAGTGGGACTTGGAATTAAAACTTTTTGAAGGAAAATTTTAGAAAACCTCGAAACTCGATTTGGGATAAAACTTTTTGAAGAAAAAGCTTATAAAACCTTTAGACTCCATTTGGAATTAAAATTTTTGATGGAAAAGCCTAAAAACCTTTGAAATAGATTTGTAATAAAACTTTTGAAGGAAAAGTTTAGAAAACCTTTGAGAGTGGATCTTGGAATAAAACTTTGAGATTTGATTTTGATATTAATTTTGGATATTGAGTTTAAAATAGATTTTTGGAAATCGCTCGAAAACCTTAGGAATTAATTTTTGAAATAGACTTTTAAAGGGAAGAGTCTGGAAAGTCCGAAAGTTGAGGAATATGATAGAGTAAAGTTTACTAGGAGTAGGGGGACGGGATTTGCATTCTTCTTTTCTTTCCTTCCTTTTTCATTTCTGTACCTCTTTTCCTTTTAAGTTGTATATACCGTATATTAATGTCTTTAACTTGATTTTATTTTTAGGATGGCCGATGCTGGTGATGATTGTTTTGAGAGGAGACGCCGGTCTGGGAAGGGAGCTTGTACTAACTCGGGTGGCAATTCTAGTCGTTCTCAGGGTAGCCGCAGGTTCGTTGGCAGGACCTTTTCTGGTAGGAGCGAGAGTGAGAGCATGCCTCCGGTCAATCTATGTTCTCCAGTAAAGTCCGTTTTTTAGGAGGAGATGGATGGAGAGGATGACGTGTTGGGCCTTGGAGACCCTATGACTGGTTACGGGAGGACTTCTTCTAGGAGGAGACAGATAGATGCAGACCTGGGGGACTTGGAGGTGCTCGATATTCCCCCATTAGGAGATCTGGCTCATTATCCTAATGTTTATTCCTGGCAGCATTTGCCTCCCCCTAGGGAAAACACATCATTTAGAGGGGCCATTCACCAGGTATTCAATACCATGCAGTGGGCTGCGCCATCCTACTATACCTTTCTGGCAAAGATCGGGTTTAGGGCTTTCATGGGATTATAGATAAATCGTTTAAACAGCCAATTGGTGTTAGCCTTGATTGAGAGATGGTTTGGCGAGACAAGGACCTTTCACTTTGTAAAGGAAAAACTAAAGACATCCCCTTCTTCTATATAAAGGGAAGTAAATAGGTTGGCTAGCTTACCTCCTTCTAGCTCGAATGGCTCTGTCGGTGCTTTTGGCTCCTTAAAGCCCCAGCCTATATCTTCATAGTCAAATTTAGTCATGGGGTAGAGGTTCTTTGATAGGTTGAGTTCAGCCGTGGTATACTTGGGGTGTACAAATTTATCTCCCTAATCGTTGGTGGTCATGTTTTTGGCAAGGATCTCCAAGGGACTCTTCGATTGGCCAGTCAGAGGGGTCGTGCACTTCTTTTGGATGGTGGAGGTAGATTGGGCATGGGGAGATTTCCTCATTAGTTTTCTAATCCTCATCGGGATAATTTTCGACCATGATCTCCTCCAATTCATCCCCTTCTTCTATTTCTTCTAATACCAGGTTGACATTGTAATCTGGTAAGGAGTTTGTGGTCACATTAGGAGTAGGAGTTGGGTTTACCAACAGTATGTCGATGGTCTTGTTGTCTATCAGGTCTTGAATTTTGTGCTCAAGGAAGAAGCAATTTTTGGTGTCATGCCCTTAGCCGCCTGAATGGTATTTGCAAATGAAAGCACCACTGAAGGTTAGAGGTAAAGAGCTTGGTAATAGACGAGCCAATATGGGCTTCAGTATGTTATTCTTTAAGAGGTTATGGTAGGTTTCTGTCTGGGTGCAAGCTAATGTATCAAAGGTGCGGATGCATCGGGCCGGCCTATTGAAATTGGCTCGTGCCCCAACAGGAACAAAGTTGGGCATTTGAGTAGGCATAGTTAAGGTGGGTATAAGAAACATAGGATGTGACTGGGGTGGTGGACAGTATTACGGTAGTTGAACAAGCTAGATGGCTAATTCCTCACTCTCCTTCCTAATTACTCCCCTTGCAGTGGCCACCTTTCTGGCTATGTTGGCCTAGCTTTCTCTAGTTTTTGCATAAGGGTCCATAATTCTTCTTGTCTTAAGACTGTTTTCTATCATCTCCCTTTGCATAATAAGCTTAGAGAAGCTTTTTCTCACACTCGTGCAAAGATTTTCATAATATATGCCTTGGAAGGTGTGCGTGAACAACTGCACATATTTCTTCTCTTCTAAAGTGGGATTGACTTGTGCTGCTACTTCTCCACCTAAAGGCATAACTTTTTAAGCTTTCTTTATCTCCTTTGCTCATTGTCATCAAGGACCAACGGTCAAAAGTAATATCTATGTTATGGCAGTATTAGACCTTGAATGCATTAACCAGTTCAATCCAGGTTATGACCTTCCTCAAATTAAGTCGAGCAAACCATTACAGAGCGGACCCAGTTAAACTGTGTTGAAAGAGTTACATAAGAAGCTTAGGATCATTCCCAGAACCACTTAATGCCTCAGCATAAAGGCAAAGATGAGCTATAGGGTTGCCAATGTGGTCGTACTTTTGAAAGTCAGGCATTTTGAATTTGGTCAGCCTTGGACGATTTGGGAAAAAGTAAAGCTCATCGTAAGAAGTGAGCCCCAAAGGGTCATGGCCATGGAGGCTCCGTAGTGAGTCTTCTAACCCTTTGATCTTCAAGCTAAGAGGGTCTAGGGAAATATTTTTTGCCGCAGGCAAGAGCAGTATGGTCTCTTCTTTTTTAGCGTTGGCCCACTTATAATCCTCTTTGTTTTTTCCCAAAGTGTCAAATTGGAGCACAATCCTTGGGTTGGCAGGTTTAGAGTCTTTTGAGAAAAATCATGGATGATGATGGGGCTAAGACAACATCTTTTACAGCCATGGTTTAGATGAGCTTAAACATCTCGTCAATCTTGGTTCTCATCTCATAAACCTCCTCTCAAGAGACTAAGTAGGACTCGTTAGGATTGGCTACCATTAGCAAAGCTCTTTATCTAGTAATGATCGGGTCTCTAGGTGGCTGTGAATCTTTCTTACGAGCATTGATGTCTCTTTAAGGTGTAGTCTCTGCGAAAGAAAAAGAAAGAGAAAGAAAAAAAAAGCACACAACTCATAAGTTAGTGTTTGATATTTAGAAAGCTTTATGCGATGTATGCCTTAGGGGTGTCCCTACTTGAGAGGGAGACTAAACATGATGCATTTGGCTCACTTTTTGGAAATCAGGGTTTTTCCCCTGTATGCAAATACTTTACCGTTAATTGAGAACATACATTCATCTATACATCCATTTGTAGAAAATAAAAGGGTACAGTGAACTTTAAGTTTAAATACAAAAGAATTAAAGTACATTTTAATAAGGGGGAAGGGAAACATTTTTCTTGGGACTTCCACCTATCTACTTTTACAAGGAGCATCCTAAACTACTTTTGGGTCTTTGGATTCGCCTTTTGTTGATGTCGAGAGGTCATTGAGCTGATCTTACTTTGTGGGTTGCCCCTTTGTCTTCTTAGCATCCCTATCTCAGCGAGTATAGAAGGATTGGGGCTTATCTTCATAGAATTAATTGAAATGCATGCCATGAGTCCTTAGGGTTACATGAGAATCCTTAGGATTTTGGTAAGTTTTATGCAAGGGAGAGTGAGCTTGGTAACACTCTCTATGGGTTGACCATATGCATGAGAATGCAGTAACTTGAGTTACTTTAGAACTCTTGTCTTGAAATGAAGTATTGAATGCATGTACATGCATGCAAAAGTATAAGGAGAGACAGCGCAATAGTAAAGTAAACATACATGCATGAACATTTATATCAGCATTACAACAGCAAGAATAGACAAGAATAAAGGGAAGTAAAGTGGTCACCCTTTCCTTCGTGGTTTTGAAATTGATGTATATGTCTTAAATCTGGGAGAGGTTCGACTATACATAGGTTTTTACGTGAGTATGAGGTTGAGGGTTTACTAATGCTTCCTAAGAAGACTCGATTCTTGGATCTTCAAACCTATGCCCAGTCCCCAAGGTGGTGCCATTATCGGTTGGTGATCAGATTGAAAAACCATCAAGAGGTCGTAGGCTGAGATACTGACACAGCATTCACCAACAACCAATATTCCATTCCCCCTTCTAACTAGAAAGGACATGACCAGGTAGAGAATGCAAATATGCAAATGCGAGTGCACGGGCAGTGTGTGTATGTGAAATTTTGAAAACCGAAGGCAAGGGCCCAACAACTCCCATCCATCCTATCTATTCCATCTTGTCATTCATGAAAATTTATATAGACAATAAAAATAAATGTGAACATGATCCACCTAAAAAATAAAATGCAAAAAGTCAGTACCTTGATGACGAAATTAATGCAAGATAGAATGGTTGAATATGAATTGAATGCAAGTGATGACATTTTTTTGAAAACAACATTGAAAAGTTTGATTTCGCCATATAATTGTAAGCACCCCATTGTTGCCCGCTCAGCAATCTCTAGCTTGATCGGACTCACATTCAAACTGACACAAACACATTTAAGCTTAAGTCAGCTTTCCAAACTCAATCAAGTCAATCAATCGCTTTGCGAGCCCACCGGGTCCAATAAAAGTAAAATAACCAAAATGCCCTTAGGGCATCGCTCTATCCAATTCTAGTTGGCATGTCTTCTTAAAAATGGTAAGTCCCTATTTCAACCTCATCTCCAATACCAATTCGAGTCCAAGTCAATCAAACTTAATCCAGCCTATCTTTTGAGAAAGTTAATCCCTCATATGGTAAATCCATCCAGCACGGCAGATTTCTCGAGAAAGCACAAAATCCGTCAGAATGATAACTCCCTTCACACCCGTCGATCGGGACAAGACCCAAGTGTCGCGCCCCATTTTTTGCACTCGAGAATGTGAAAAACATGCGGTACTCTCTTGCTAGAACTCATCTTCCTAGAAGGACAAGTGCGATTAGGTTTAAACTTGAAATTGATTTGAACAAGGGCTTTTAGAAAAAGTTTGGAGTCACCACCTAGCATAATTAAAGATGTGCTGGGTCACCTAAAAAGTAAGTGTAATCCGAGGACCAAACTTAGGTTTATGAAAAATATTTGAAAACTTCTTCTTGAGAGGGATTTTAAGAAAACAAGTTATTTAGCAACCTTTAGAAGAATTTAAGCCCTTTTTTAAAATAACCCCATTATGGTCTTGTGAAAACAATGATTCTAGGTTTGGAGGTTGGTTACGTATAGGGAAGACATCCTAAGATCATCACCTATCTAGCCCTTTCGGTACCTACATATCTAATCACCCTTGGTTCACTCACTTGAATAACTGGTTACTAATATCCACTTAATATCCACTTTAGAATTTTGAAAAATGGTTTGGTCATCACTTTTGGGATGAGATGATGTAATGATGCATGTTTTGAAAGACATGAAAGGATCGAATTTGAAAAGGGTTTTTGAAAATAATTTAACTTAACAACATTTTTGAAAAGGGTATTTGACTTAAAATAGAGTTATGACCGCACCTATTTGAGGATTGCCTATG
Organism: Euryodendron excelsum; assembly: GCA_033060915.1. NCBI lineage: Eukaryota > Viridiplantae > Streptophyta > Magnoliopsida > Ericales > Pentaphylacaceae > Euryodendron > Euryodendron excelsum. Next base: position 32,251,504 of record CM065397.1, read on the forward strand.
TATCTCATTTGGTAAGAATCAGGTCATTCGTAATTTGGGCAAAGGCCCGATAGAAAATAGGCACATTGAGGCCATTGGAAGACACATTGGGGTCTTGATTTGGAAAGACACATTAGAGCCTTTGGGAACTTTGAAGACGTATTGAGGTCTTCGAAAAGTTTTTGAAGACACCTTGAGGTCTTTAGAAAAAGAGAACTTGAGAATTTAAAAAAATGTCTTTGAAATAGGACTTAGGATGTTTGAAGCGTTTTTGAAATCAAATTTGAAGATGATTTTAAACATTTTTTAAATTAACTCAAGAGAGTTTTGAAATGCTTTTAAAACAACTCAAGGGAGTTTTGGAAGTGCATTGAAACAACTCAAGGGAGTTTTGGAAGTGCTTTAAAACAACTCAAGGGATTTTTTAAAGTGTTTTGAAATAACTCAAGGGAATTTTGAAAATATTTTGAAACAACTCAAGGGCGTTTTGGAAATATTTTGAAAACTTTGGATGTAGAGTTTGGATCTACAATGCTCTTGTAAACTTGTCTTCGAAAAGCTTTTGAAAGTAGTTTTTAAATACCTTATGAAAGGTATGTTTAATGTTTCATCACCTTTAAGAAGTTAATCATTGAAAAACTAAACTCCTTTAAGGTTGTGAGTTTTGAAAACATGTTTGCAAAAGAGGCTAGAGACTTCCCTTTGATTTTTAAAACTCTAAGGTTGCAGAACCCTTCTTGAATATCTCACTTACACTTGAACAATTCTAACCATGAAAGGATTAGAGTTGCTTTAAGATTGTGATGTTTGAAAAAGACTTTTGAAAAAGGTTTTTGAAAAGCATTTAGGGTTCGACACCCTATATGGACCTTAGAAGGTCAACCTTGATGTGTCACTTTCTCTAAAGGAACCTTAACCATAAGAGGGCTAAGATCACCTTAGAGTTGTGAGTTTTGAAATCACTTTTGAAAATAGCTTGTGGAAATGTAAGTGTCTAGCCACTTTTGTCAAGACAAGTTTAAGAGGATTCTTGAAAACATTTTGGAATAGGGTACGGGAGAATTAGAAAAGACTTTTGAATTGATTTTTGAAAACTGAAGAGAGTAGGATCTTTTTGAATGCATGCCATGCAAATGATTTTTGAAATTAAAAAAGGGTTAAAAAGAAGTTTGGAATTGGAGTCTTTGAAGCCTTCTAACCATGGTTGGAATGACCTAAGGTTAACTAACTTCAGTTAAGTTGAACTAAGGTTGGATTGACCTAGGGTTAACCAACTAGAGTTAGGCTAACCTAGGGTTGGGGACCTAGGATCAACTAACTAAGGTTAGATTATCCTAAGCTTTGGTTGACCTTGGGTTAACTAATTTGGGTTAGGTTAACCTAAGCTAAAACAACTAGGATCCAGTTAACCTAAGGATGAATTGAAAAGTGGTTTTGAACTAGAGTTTGGACCTAGTGATTTTGGAAAGGTGGTTTAATGCATGAATTTTGAAAAGAGGATTTAGAGGCCATGATGTTTTGTAACGGATTTGGAAAACAACTCTAAAGAGTTACATGAATTTTTAAAAAAATCATTGCATGAAAATGAGCTCTAATCAAGTGTATGGTTTATATGGTTGAAAGTTGGAAACCACTCCAAGGAGGGTTTCATTGGGACCATTATAACCACTAACTAAAAAAGCGCAAAACTTTTGAAATCCAACATATAATGGTGGTTTTAGAAAACTATTTTTTATGCAAAATAAAGAGAATGAATTTTTGAAAACTCTCTTGGAAAGGGTTTCTTTGAAAACCACTTTTGGAGTGTAGAAAACCACTCTAGTGAGCTAGAGTTCCTATGGTTAATAAATGAGGAGACCACTTAAGATACAGTTTCATAAGGACCATTTTAACTACAAAACTTAAGAGAGCAAAGATTTGAAAATCATATAGAAAGAGAGAGTTTGAAATCCATTTTAACAATAATGAAGACAAATGCCCTTTTGAAAACCTCTCTTGAAGAGAGTTGTTTTGAAAACCACCCTTAGGGTGAAGAAGACCAACTCTAATGAACTAGGGTTCATATAGTCAAGATAATGGGAAACCACTCAAGAGAGGGTTTCAAGGGACCATTTCAATCACAAAGCTCAACAGAGTAGATTCTTAAAAATCAATATAAAAGAGAAGGGTTTGAAAGCCATTTTATGGAACATAAAATGTAAAAAAATACAATTATGCAAAATATAGGTTAGGAGGCCAATGGAGAGCTTTCTAGAACATAAAAACTTAGGGTTTCATCTTAGACTTCAAGGAACCAACTTTTAGCAATTTTAAACAAAAAACATTTTTATAAGAATTTAAGAAAAGCACGAAGATGACAAAAGTAAGAGCAAAGCCAAGCATGCAATCCATGAATGTAAGAGTCATATGCAAAGGTGGTCATGAAGTCATACAAGGCTAAGAGGCCACCCCACATTACAAGTTGCTTCAAGGCCATACCATCTCAAAGTAGACTTGTGAGAGATCCCCTTATACGGTGGCTCCCACAAGCCTTCCTCTACGCATGACCTAGGAACTCTCTTGGTCCAAGCATGCAAAAAAGGGAGGGTAGAAGATAGGGAGTAAAATAGAGAATAGCCTAAGTAGGCTAGGAGGGAGAAGAGAAGAGTGGGGGTAATAAAATATAAATAGAAATATTACCTTGTCTGCACAACTTCTTCAAGCTTTAATGGCTTGAGTCACGTTTTGGAGGCTTTAGGGATAAGGTGTATAGGCTTAAGGTGGGTGGAATCTAGCTTAGATGCTTGGAATGTTGAAAGAGGTGGAGTATTTAGGGATTTTCAAGGTTCTGGGAGTGTTTTAGTAAGGTTCACCATTGTTTTCAACTCTAGAATACGTAGGGGGTGGCTTGGTATTTATAGGCAATGTTCTGGAAGCTAGCGCATGTGCTACATGCACCTAGGTAATTTTTGCCCAAGAGCATGTAGCACATGAGCTAGTATTGTTCCAGTAGTTGAATGCCACGTGACACCTTTTGTACTAACTCAACTTAGGAAGCAAGCAAAGTTTTGATTGATCTTATCACAATTTAGGCGCATGTAGCATACGCTCCACCATCGGGGAACTTTTATGTTAACTTTGCCTCAATAATTGTGCTATCTAAAAAAAATTTAAGGAAATCGGTTGCATTCACGATGTTTTTCAATTGTTTCTCAAGAATCGAGAACTTTCGAGGAGCTTCAAAGGTTTTCGAAAGAGTGAGATATTGCCTCGGGAAGCATGTACAAAAATACACTTTTTTTGAGCGTCCGTGATACGCTTCATGGATGTTCAAAAATAGCTATTTTTGGGCCACGTGATCAAGGCCTCCGGGGGATGTTCTCTTTGATCGGACCGTACCGATGGAAAGTGCTCTGAAAATACTTTTGAAAATTTCTTAATTTATGCACTTCTCAAGTCGTTTGATGGTGCGTTATAATCAGGAAATCAAAGGAAAAGATAACCCTAGTGGAGCATCTGTAAGACGCTTTAGGGGTTTCTAAAAGTAGTAACTTCCGAGCCACGCGATCGGTGGCTTCAGGAAGCAATATATTAAATTGAGTCGTATCGATGGAAAGGCCTGTGGATGGACTTTTGGGAATTTTCTAATTTAAACATTTCTCAAGTCGTTTGATGGTGGGTTATAATCAAGGAATCGGAAAAAAAGACAAAGCTAGCGGAGCATCTGGGAGACACTCCAAGGGACTTTCTTTGACTTGGAAGTATTTAGAGTCATGGGACTCACCTTGGATTGGACATTGGCATATAATAAGGTATGCCAGTTTGGTACCTAGAGCAGTGTGGTTTTGGGGCGCACTTGGGCCACTAGTGTTAAAATGGTCATTTTGACAGGAATTGGTCAAAAAAAGTCAGGATGGACTAGAGTGGCATATTAAGTGTGACAGACTATTTGGGGACATTCCCGGAAGGTGTACTTACCATCTGGAGGGATTTGTGTTGTGCTAGTGTGCTAAGGGAAAAAATAGTAATTTGACCGGAGTTGATCGGAACGAGACTAAAAGTGGTTAGGATGGCATATTGAGTATGCCTAATTGCCTAAAGACATTTTGGAAGCATGGACTTACTGTCTTGAGAGATTTTAAACTTTCTCAAAGACGTGCCTGGAGGCCCAAGGGGTAGGTTTGGTCATTTTTCACCAAGTCGAGCTAGCAAGCGCCGGTGTTGACCTAGGTGTTTGTTCCCGAAACTGCTTAATCTTAGAAAGCTACCTGTGCGGTGTTAGTCCCTGAGATCAGCTAGTCTCGGAGAGCTACCTGTAGGGTGGTATTGGTTCCTAAGATTGTCTGGTCTCAGAAAGCTACCTGTAGGATGGTGTTGGTCCTCAAGATCGGCTAGTCTCGGAGAGCAACTAGATAATGGACATTCTACATTAGCAGGCTAGCGGGCACTAGAAATGAACCGTCTGGAATTTGATAAGGTGTTGGTCCCTAAGATTGCCTGATCTTGAGAAGCTACCTAGACAACGTCGGTTTCCGAAACCGCCCGATCTCAGAAAGCTGCTTGGAGCGCCTAAAGGCAATATGGTCTTTTTAGCTTCAATTAGGCCTCGCATGCTTGGGAAGTGACCAGTTAACTATGCTGAAGTTTAAAAGAGTCAGTTTGGGCTCGAATGTGTTGTGATATTTGAAATTAGATCTGGTTGGGCTGGAGATTACTGAGCTGGCAAAAATGGAGTGTTTACACCAAGTCTCCAAGATGGTTTAGCAGTTCACTTCTGGTGCCGGCTAGCCCGCTAATGTAGAATGTCCGCTATCCAGCATTTCGATCGAGAAAGTACCTAAGGCCCCGAGACGATAAGACCCTAGAGCAGCTTCCTGAGATTAGGCAATCTCCAAAATTAACGCACATTGTCAGAGTGACAAAAACACTCACAAACATCACAACCGTCAAAGTGACAGAAACACTCACAAATAGGTTGACATTGAGAATGCCAACAAACCCCTTATATCATAGGACCGAACTCGCCTTTTGGTTGTGGCACGTTTACCAAAGGATGGGATACCTTTAGAAGCCAACTCATCACACACAGTTAGAGTGATAGAAACACTCAAAACCCAGGTCAACAACAGTGCTTGCTAGCCCACTTCGGTAAAAAATGACCAAACTGATCCTGGGCCTTATCGGCACGTCTCTCAAGAAAGTACCTAAGTCCTCAAAGTGATAAGTCCACCCTTCCAAGATTGTTCCAAAGACAATCAAGTATGTTCAAGTGTCTTCCAGTCGATTTCAGATCAATTCCGAGACCATATGGTCAAAATGATCATTCTGCCCCTAGGCATCTTATTGCCTCCAAGAACCACACCAGCTCTAGGTATCAAACAGGTTATCTTTTAGGGATGCTTTTAACAGTATTCTCAATCTTCTAGTACCCTTCCAGATCATTCTAAGTCAATTGCGATAAACCCGGTGCAAAATGACTGTTTTGCCCCTAGTGGGCCGGTCGCTTCTTTCAACTATTCCAACTCTCGTCATCAAACCAGTTACCTCTGAGACACTCTATGTCTGACCTTCCGAATCATTCCTAAACTTTTCAGAGTCACTCCTAATGGAGCCAAGCTAAAAATTGCATGATAGTCACCAGGACAGGAGCCGAAATCATTTGCCTTGCGTCCCAAGGGTCAAAAAATGGCGCCAGTTTGTTGCAGTAGAGCCACTGCAACAAGCGCCAATTCCTGTTCCAATTGCCTATAAATATAGACCTTCTCTTGCGTAAAAAGGATCTGCAACTCAATCCAGAAACACTACATCACTAAGAACAGGCTTCAAAATCCTAGGTTTCTCAAGTCTTCTTCAAACCCTAGCCTCCTAACACTCCATACACATAAACCCTAGCTTATATACACTCTATATACTCAAATACAAGCCTCCAAGCATACATTAAAGATCAAATGTTGTGTGTTCAAAGCTCTCAAAGAAAAGCAAACAATGCAATCAAAGCAAAGAGAAGACAAGGTTGGTTTTCAATCTAGTTTATGCAATAACCCTCCCCCCCCCCCCCCCCTCTTTTTTCTCCTAACTCACTTGGGTTCTATTCTATTTTCATCCCCATCTTCTACCTCCTCTTCTTGCATGCTTGAAATAAGGGACCTCTCGATTCATGCCTAAGAAGGTCTTGGAGAGAATCACTGTGTTGGGGATTTTCTTTAAGTTCCCCCTAAGATGGTATGGGTCTGATCCCCTTGATTATGTGGTGAAACCTAATCTTGTATATTCATGACCCTATTGCATTATGGTTGTCATATTCATGCTTTGTATTCAATATTACATTGAAAATTGTTTTCAAACTTAAATCAAAGTTCTCCTTCAAAACTTGCATTCAAAACCTCCTTCTTTCAAAGTTGTTTTCAAAACCACAATCCTAAGATGATTCTAGTCATTCCATGTTTAGGGTCATTTTAGGAAAGTGATATATTCAATGTGCCCATCAAAGTTCAAAGTTTGGGTTCAAACCCTAAATTGTTTTTTAATAAGTCACAATTCTATAATGATTCTAGTCATTTCATAGTTAGGGTTGCTTTAGGAAAGTGTTACATTCAATGGGATCATCAAGGTCCAAACCTTGTTTTCAAACCCTAATTGTTTTCAAAATCACAACCCTAGAATGGTCCTAATCTTTTTATGGTTAAAATCTTTTTAGGAAAGTGAGATATTCAAAAGACTTGCAAAAGTCTATATTCAAACCTTTCCAAAATAGTTTTTGCCAATCCACTTCCTAAAAAGTTCTTTTCAAATATCTACTTTTCAAAAACTTCTTGTTTTGAAGTCCAAGTCGAAACCCTAGAATCTATGATTAGGAAACCCTAATTCTTTTCTTAAAATCGTGACTTTTTATTTGCCTCAAATCATAGATTTTCAAAACTCAAGCTTTCCAATTTTAAGCATAATCAAATCTTCTAGTTTTGGAAACAAAATCAAATCATCTATTTGTGGAAATAAAATTTAATCTTTTATTTTTGGAAATAGAAATCAAATCTTTCTTAATTTTAATATTTCTCAATTCAAAACCTTACCTTTTCAGATATTTTCAAAAATTTAACACTTTCCTTTTCTAACTGAAATCCAATCTTTCCAAATCAGGTGTATTGCATAAATCTTAGATTCTTGAATTGCTTAAATCTCAAGTTACCTCAAACCTAGGTCAAACTTTTTCAAACTCAATTTTTCAAATTCAATTTTCTTAACTCAAGTCTTTCCAAACTTCAAATTCAAATATTTCTTAATTCAAATCTTTCTTAATTTAAACCTTTCTTAAATCAAATCTTTCTAAAATCGAGTCTTCCCTAAAATGGAAACTTTCCAAAAAAAAATAGCACTTTCCTAATTTGTAACCTTCCTAATTCAAAGCTTTCCTAAATTTAAGTTTTCCAAATTCTAACTTTCTAAATTATTCCAAATTAAATATTTCTAAATCAAGATAAATCTTTATAAGTCTTTTGAAGTCAAATATTTCTACATTAAATCAAATCTTTTCTAATATTTCCAAGTCAAGTATTTCTAAATTAAATCAAATCCTTTTCTAAATCCTATTTTCCTAATTTGAAACTTTCCTAAATTGGAACTTTCTAAACAACAAGTTTTCTAAAATCAAACTTTTCAAGTTTAAATAAAACCTTTCCAATTCAATTGCATGCATCAACCCTAGGTTACCTAAGCCTTAGGATGCCTAAGTTTTAGTTCAACCCCTAATCCTAAGTTAGGGAGCTTCAACTCTTTTCTGAACCAAGATTGTTTTCAAACTCTAATTCAAGCCAAGATGATTTCAAAATTCAATTCAAGCTTTCCAAAATAAGTCCAAGTTCCACTTGTTCAATTCCAAGTCAAAGTTAATTTCAAATCAAAGTTTAATTTCAAATCTTCCAATCAAAGTTCAAAATCAAAACTTTCTAAGTCAAACTTTTCAAAAACCTCAAAGTGTTTATCTTTAATTAGACCCCGTGTCCAAACTACGACTGACTTGATTCCCAACAAAGGAATACGTAAGCAACTCACATGAGTGCGGTCACAACTTTTTTTAAGTTTTCAATTTCCACAACCTTTTTCAAACTTCAAATTCCCTTTTCAAATTTAGTTTCAAAATCAAATCATTTTCTTGCACTTGCATGACATGCATCATATCAAACATTTTTCTAAAATTCTTTTCAAAGTGGATAGCATTGTGTCGTGCCCCGATTTTTCGCACTCAAAAAAATAAAAATGAGAAAAATACGGTACTCTTTCGTTAGAACTCATCTTCTTAAAAGGACGAGTGCGACTAGGTTTGAATTAAAAATTTATTTGAATAAGGGCTTTTGAAAAAAGTTTGGAGTTGCCACCTAACTTTGTTAAAGTGAGTTAGGTCACCTAAAACTAAGTACAATCTAAAGATTAAACTTAAGATTTTTGAAAAAGTTTTGGAAAACTTCCTCATGAGATTTTGGAGAAAACAATTGTTTGGCAACCTTTGGAAAGATTTAAACTCTTTTTTAAAATAACTTCACTT
>CM065397.1:32265000-32295000 GCA_033060915.1 Euryodendron excelsum
TAGGTACCCTCCCGATCAACGTGCCGGATAGCAAACATTCTACATTTGCGGGCTAGCAGGTGCTAGAAGTGAACCGCTCTACCATCTCGGCGACTTGGTTTCCGTCCCGGTCGATAGGTTTGAAGGGACTTATCATTCTGAGGGATTTTATGCTTTCTTGGTAAACGTGTCGTGCTGGATGAACTTACCATCTAAGGAATTAACTTTCTCAAAAAATATGCCGAATTAAGTTTGACTTATCTGGACTGGAATTGGACTGAGTAATACTCTAAGGGTATTTTGATTACTTTGCCTTTACTGGGCTTGGCAGGCCCACGAAGCGATTGATTGACTACATTGAGTCTAGAAAGCCAATCTAGACTTGAATGTGTTTCTGTTGGTTTGAATGTGAGTCCAGTCGGGCCGGAGATTGCCAAGCGGGCAAAAATGGGGTGCTTACATATTGGAGGTTTGTTAATCGGAGATTCTAGATGAGTGAACCTAGGGTAGAAAGACATGTAGGTACCACAAGGGCAGGATAAGGTGATAACCTAGTGCATCTTCCCTATACGTAACCAACCCCAGACCATGGATCATTGTTTTCGAGAGACCAAAACCAAAGTCATTTTTCAAAAATGGCTTAAATCTTTCTAAATGTTGCTAAACAACCTATTTTCTCCAAACAACCCTATCTTGAGAAAGTTTTCGAAAACCTTTTCAAAAACTCTAAGTTTAGTCTTCAAATTTTACTTTGTTTTAGATGACTTAACTCACCTTAATCAAATTATGTGGCAACTCCAACTTTTTTTCAAAAGCCCTTATTCAAATCAATTTTGAATTCAAACTTAGTAGCACTCGTCCTTCTAGGAGGATGAGTTTTAACGACAGAGTACCGTGCATTTTTCTCACCGTTCTCGAGTGTAGAAAAACCAAGGTGCAACAATAATCAAGAGGGGCAAACCCACACCGTTTTAGGTTGAATTTCAAGAAAATCCCCGACACAGTGACCTCCTCCAAGGACTTTCTAGGCATGAACCAGGAAGTCCCTTGTTTCAAGCATGCAAGAATAGGGGTTAAAAGATGATGATTAAAATAGAGAATAGCCCAAGTGGATGTCGCGCCCCAATTATTCGCACCTCAAGAATGTTTTTTGGGAAACACACGGTACTCTCTCGTTAGAATTCATCTTCCAATAAGGACAAATGCAATTAAGTTTGAATTGGAAATTGATTTAAATAAGGGTTTTTGGAAAAAGGTTTGGAGTCGCCACCTTAGGTTCACTCATTTAGAACATTCGATTATCCAATGTCCACTTATATCTACTTTAAAAAGAATTTTGGAAAGAGGTTTGAGTCATCACTTTAGGGATGATATGATGCATAATATGCAAGTGCATGAAAAGAATTTAGAAAGAGATTTTGAAAAAAAGAATTGAAATTTTGAAAAAGGTTATGACCGCACCCATGAGAGTTTCCTACATATCCCATTATTGGGAATCAAGTCAGTCGTAGTTCGAACTCATGGTCCGATTGAAAATAAACACTTTGAGATCTTTAGACAGTTTGACTTTAAAAGGGTTTAATTTGAACTTTGATTGGAATATTAGAAATTAAACTTTGATTTGAAATTGACTTTGATTTGAAATCAAACTTTGAATTAGAACTTGAACTTATTTTCGAAAGTTTGAAATGAACTTTGAAATCATCTTGACTTGAATTGGGGTTTGAAAACCATCTTGATTTAGAAAAAAGTTGAAATTTCCTAACTTAAGGTTAGGGTTGAACTAGGATTTTTGCCTCCTAGGACATAGGTAACCTACAGTTTAAACATTCAATTGAAATAGAAAAGTTTGATTTTGGACTTGAAAAGTTTAATTTTAGAAAGCTCGATTTTAGGAAAGTTTCGAATTAAAAAAGTTTCAAATTAGAAAAGTTCCGAATTAGGAAAGTTTCTATTTTAGGAAAGATTTGATTTTGGAAATATTTGAATTAAGAAATGTTTGAATTTGGAAAATTTGAACTTAAGAAAAGGTTTGGATTAGGAAATATTTGAATTAGGAAAGATTGGAATTAAGAAATATTTTATTTCTATTTCATAATATAGAAGATTAGATTTTATTTCCAAAAATAAGATATTTGATTTGGTTTCCTATTTGGACAAGATTTGATTTGACTTTAAATTAGAAAGCTTTAGTTTTGAAAATCTATCATTTTATGTGATTTTTGAATTAGGAAATCTATGATTTCATGTAGAAAAATAATTTGAAAATCTATGATTTGATGTAAATAGAAAATCATGATTTTATGTGAGAAACCTAGGGTTTTGACTTGGACTTTAAGAGTTTTTGGAAAGTGAATATTTGAAAAGGAATTTTAAAGAGTAGATTTGTAAAAACTATTTTAGAAAGGTTTGAATATAGACTTTTGAAAGTTTCTTAAATATCTCACTTTCCTAAAATGATTCTAATTATGAGAAGACTATGACCATTCTAGGATTGTAATTTTGAAAACAACTAAGGTTTGAAACCCTAATATTGACTTTGATGGTTTCTTTGAATGTAACATTTTCCTAAAACAACCCTAACCATGAAATGATTAGAATCATCTTAGAGTTGTGGTTTTGAAAACAATTTTGAAAAAAAAAGGTTTTGAATGCAAGTTTTGAAAGCAACTTTAATACAGATTTGAAAACATACTTGAATGCATGATTATAATAGCAACAATGCAATAGGGACATGAATATACAAGGTTGAGCTTCACCACATAACCAACGGAGCTAGAACCACACCCTCTTAGGTTGAACTTAAAGAAAATCCCTGACACAGTTATTCTAAGCATGAACCGGGAAACCTCTTATTTCAAACATACAAAAAAAGGAGGTAGAATATGAGGATTAAAATAGAAGAAAACCCAAGTGGGTTAGAAGAGAGAGGATGATTGCATAATTTAACTAGAAAACCTACATTGTCTTCTCTTTGCTTTGATGCTTTGATGGTGGACATTGCTTGGACTTTGGGAGCTTTGAATGTGCAGCATTTGATCTTTAATGGATGCTTGGAGGCAAGAGTTTGAGTGTATAGCTTGTATGGAGGCTAAGTTTGAGTGTATGGAGGCTAGGGTTTCAGGGGGCTTGAGAGAATTAGAGTTTTGAGGGAATTCAAGGGCTATTTTTAGAGAGGCAAAGTTTCTAGAGTGATTTTGTGAACCCAAAATACGCAGGGGGTGGCCTATATTTATAGGCAGCCAAAGCAACCCTTAGGGCCTGTTATAGTAGCGCTAAGCCAATTTTTGGTTTGGTGCCACTACTAGTGGCACCAACCACTTTAGAAATGTTTTAAGGCAGCAATAAATAGATCTTTGACCCTTGTGACGCAAGGCGTAAGATTTAGGTACCTGTTCTAGTGACTACCATGCAATTTTTGGTCTAGCTTCGCTAGAAGTGACTCTAGAAAGTTCGGAAATGATCCAAAAGGTTCTGAGTAACCAAACTTGGCCAAAAATGGATGGGAACCCCTGAAAGAGTGTCCCAAAGGTAAACGGCTTGATAATTAGAACCGAAATAGCTAAAAAGAGCGACTGGCCCACCAGGACCAAAACGGTCATTTAAACCGGGGGAACATTGAGATCGAGCTAGAGTGATTCGTGAGAAGGCTTGAAAGTTGGAAACACTATTGAGAGTACTCCAAGGGATTGTCAATTTGATACCCAGATTTGGTGTGGTTGGAAAAGGCGACTGGTCCACTAGGAGCAAAATAATCATTTCGTACCGAGTTTACGAAATGGACTAGGAATGGTCTGAAAAGGTACTGAAAGGTTGAGAATACTATTAGAAGCATCCTTGAAAGGTAACCGATATGAAACCCAGAGCCGGTATGGTTCCCGAAGGCGATTAGATACCTAGGGGCAAAATAGTTATTTTGATCAGATGTTCTCGAAATCAATCCAAAAGCAACTGGAAGGCACTAGAACATACTAGATCATCTTTGGGACAATCTTAGAAAGGTAGACTTACTGCTATAAGATCTTAGATACTTTCTCGAGAAGCGTGTCGGTGGGGCCTAAAGGGTAATTTGGTCATTTTTTATCGGAATAAGCTAGCAGGCACTGGTCTTGACTTGAGTTTTGAGTGTTTCTGTCATTCTAATAGTGTGTGAAGATTTAGTTTCTAAAGGTATCCCATCCTTGGGTAAACGTGTCACAATCAAGAGGCATATTCGATCCTGTGACATAGGGTTTTGTTGGCATTCCCGATGTCGACCTGTTTGTAATGTTTTTATCACTCTGACGATTGCGATGTTTGTGAGTGTTTCTGTCACTCTGACGGTATTTGTTCATTCCAAAGACTGCCTGATCTCAGGAAGTTGCTGGATGGTCTTATAACCTCAAGGCCTTAGGTACTTTCCCGACTGACGTCCTAAATATCGAACATTCTATGTTGGCAGGCTACCAAGCGCCAGAAATGAATCGCTCTACCATCCCTGGGACTTGGGTTCCATCCCAGTCAACGAGTGTGAAGGGACCTATCGTTTCGAGGGGTTTTGTACTTTCTCAATAAATGTGCCATGCTGGATAGACTTACCGTCTAAGGGATAAAATTTCTTGAACGACGTGCTAGATTGAATTTGACTAGTCTCAATTGGAGTTGGAGTTAGAAATGGAATTGAGGTTGAAATATGGACTTACTATCTTTAAGAAGACATGCCAACTAGAATTGGACTAAGCAATGCCCCAAGGGCATTTTGGTCACTTTGCCTCTATTGGACCTAGCCGCAAAGTGGTTGATTAACTAAATTAAGTCTTGAAAGCCGGTTTAGGCTTGAATGTATCGGTTTGATTGTGAGTTCGGTCGAGCCAGAGATTGCCGAGCAGGCAAAAATAGAGTGCTTATAATGGACTAGGGGAAAAAGAGAGAGGCAGATTAGATAAAAGTAAATAGAATCCTACCTTATCTTCTTATTCGGTTGAATACTTCAATGGAGGACTTGCTTGCACTTGAGAGACTTTCAAGAGCTTTGAAGGGGCTGGAAGTGGCCTTCAATGGAGCTTGGGGACTAGGGTTTAAAGTGTATAAACTAGGGTTTAAGTGTAGAAGGCTAGAACTTGAGAGAGCCTTAAGAGAATTAGGGTTTTGGAGCAACTCAAAGTTTGTTTTCAAAGAGACAGAGTTTCTGGAGCGATTTTTCAAATCTAGAATACGCAAGGGGTGGCCTGTATTTATAAGCAAGCAAAACTTGACTCTAACGCCTGTTATAGTGGCGCCAGGCCAAATTTTGGCATGGCACCACTAGTAGTAGCGCCAACCTATTAGGAAGATTGTTAGGGCAACAATAAACAAATCTTTGACCCTTGGGATGCAAGGCAAAAGATTTGAGTGCCTGTCCTAGTGACTACCATGCAATTTTTTTGCTTGGCTTCACTAGGAGTTACTCCAGAAAGTTTAATAATGATCCGAAAGGTTCTGAGTAGCCAAACTTGGCTGGGAATAGATGGGAACCCTTAAAAGAGTGCATTGGAGGTAACTGGCATGATTATTAAAACCAAGGTAGTTGAAAACGGCGACCAGCCCACGAGGGGCAAGACGGTCATTTGATCCGAGGAACCCCAAGATCAGCCCAGAGTGATTCGTGAGAAGACTTGAAGGTTGAAAATACTATTAAGAATGCTTTGAGGGATTGAGGGTTTGATACCCAGAGCTAATATGATTAGAAAAGGCGACAGGCCCACTAGGGACAAAATGGTCATTTCACCCAAAGTTTACTGGAATGAACTCAGAATGGTCCAAAATTGTACCGAAAGGTTGGAAATATTGTTAGAAGCATCCTCAAAAGGTAACTGATTTAACACCCAGAGCTAGTGTGGTTCCAGAAGGCGATTGGGTGCCTAGAGGCAAAATGGTCATTTTGACCGGATGCTCTCAAAATTAATCCAGAAGCAACTGGAAGGCACTAGAACGTGTTAGATTATCTTTAGGACAATCTTGGATGGGTGGACTTATCGCTTTGAGGTTTTAGGTACTTTCTCGAGAAGCGTGCCAGTAAGGCTTGACAGGGGCATTTTGGTTATTTTTAACTAGAATGGGCTAGCAGGCACTGGTGTTGACCCAGGTTTTGATTATTTTCCTCAATCTGACGGTGTGTGATTAGTTGGTTTCCAGAGGTATCCCATCCTCTGGTAAATGTATCACGACCAAGAGGCATGCTCGGTTCCGTGACATAGGGATTTTGTTGGCATTCCCGATGTCGACCTATTTGCTAGTGTTTTCGTCACTCTAACAGTTGCGATATTTGTGAGTGTTTCCCTCACTCCAACAGTGTGCGTACATTCTGGAGATTGCCTAATATCGGGAAGCTACTAGATGGACTTATCGCCTTAGGGCCTTAGACACTTTCCCAATTGAGGTGCCAAATAGCGAATATTCTACAATGGTAGGCTAGCAAATGATAGAAGTGAACTGCTTTACCATTTCGGGGACTTGGGTTCTATCCCGTTCAATAGGTGTGAAGGGACTTATCGTTCCGAGGGGTTTTGTGCTTTCTCAGTAAACTTGCCATGCTGGATAGACTTACTGTATGAGGGATTAACTTTCTTAAAAGACGTGCTAAATTGAGTTTGACTGATTTAGACTGTAATTAGAACTATAATTGAGGTTGAAATACAAACTTACCGTCTTTTAAAAGACGTGCCAACTGAAATTGGACCGAGCAATGCCCCAAGGTCATTTTGGTCATTTTGCCTTTATTAGGCCCAGTGGGGCTACAAAGCGATTGATTAACTGGATTGAGTCCAAAAAGCTGGTTTGGGCTTCAATGTGTCTGTGTTGGTTTGAATGTGAGTCCGGTTAGGCCAGAGATTGCTAAGCAGGCAAAAATAGGGTACTTACACTATTCAAGTTGGGCAGGTCAGCCAATGAAGGCCAAAATAAAAACCAAGTATAAAATCTTGGTTTTATTTAAGTTGGGCAGGTCGGCCAATGAAGGCCAAAGAAAAAACAGCCAATAAAGGCCAAAAAAAGTAAGCAGTAAAATTCAAATAACCTAAATTTGCCTATAAGCGAAATCATATCCATTCAAAAGAACCTTCTTTCATTAAAAAAACAAGAGGACAAATAAAGATAGTTCAGAATTCTATAGCATTTTGACAAAACAAAAAACAAAACAACCCCTAAAGTTGAGGTCACGACATCTTCAGCAGACTTAACAACATCCACAATAATAGGCTTATCGAGTGGAACTCCGAGTGACCCATCAGCAGCAGCAACCTCAAAAATTTGGAGTTTCGATGCTTCAGTTGCAGTGGTCACATCCACTGGAACATCTTCTGTATGACCCTTAGGGTTGGCCTCCATAACGGTCTCCAAGTAATTTGGGATGTTGTTCGAGAGAGTCGATGAGCTTTCAATCTTTATCTCCTTCAGAGCTCCTTGCCAGCCTTGGGCAAAAATGGATTAAGACAGGTCAATCATCTACTGAGCAAAGTCTTGAGCATTATCAGCCGCACCCTATTTATAGTTTGCCTCGACCTCAATCTTAGCCATGGCGAGATCAACTTGAAACCTCTCAACTTCAGCCTTCGCCTTATATAGATCCACAAAGAGCACGGTATTATTATCCTCCAACTTAGAAAATTCAACACTCTTCCTATTAAGATTGGCGATAACCTGGTTTAGAGAAATCTTTGCCTTCTCAGCTTCTTTCGTCATCGTCAATTCAACCTTCTTCATTTCGATCCATTCCTCCTTAAGCTTGGAGTGCTCCTGTATAAGCTTCTTGTGCTTATCATAAAGCTCAACATGCTTCTTGGCCACTTCAGAAGCTTCATCAGCTAACTTTTGAAAATGGCGCATAGCCTTCAAAGCATTGAGCGAGCCCTGGAAATAAAAGAACTTAGCAAAGAAGATACTAAACCAACGCAGAGAAAAGGAACAAAAGCAGAGAAACTCATCACAAAGGAGTCAAGAAAGGCCCCTAGGAAAATTGATATATCATTGTTGCTCTTTAGCAAATCAACATCTACTTGCTGGATAGTGCTTTGTACTACTCCCATTACGACTTCTGTTGTGTTAATCATAGAGTCACACGTCATCATTCAGCGGCTACAGATATCAGGATTGATGACGACAAAGTCAGCATATTCAGTTGTAGCACTGGTACCCACACTAGGAACAGTTGGCAATACCTTTAGTTTCTTCACCACCGACTGGCGAGGGTATCCTCTGGCACCGACTTCTTCTTTGCCAAGCTCATAGCCATCTTCTTCTTCTCAGGTTTAGGGGGTTGATCTCCACAACAGTAAGAGGAGGGGCTATAGACTTTGCATCACAGATCTCTGGCTTCGCTGATCTTTTAAGCTACTTTGCCGCCTTTTTAGGCATCAATTCCTTTAGATTCATCTTCTTTGAAGAGTCAGAGTCTACAAATAAACGAAATACTAGTTTTCGCTTTCTCCCAATCTTTGGAACAACTCGGCAATCAGGCACAGTATACAGAGTAGAAGTAGATGCCTAGTCAAAGGAACTGGATTGCCCAGAAGAGATATCCTGGATTGGATGACCCTTGCTGTCGAAAGCATGGACAAGCTTATCGGTAGAAATTGGAGGTAACTCAAAGGATGCCCAACTCAAAAAAGCAACCCTTGAGGTCGTTGGCACGTCAGCTTCAAAAGGCGATGATGTATCAGCAGGCAAATCAGCAATAGTCACTTGACTATCAGGATGCACATGTTCAATCATGATCCCCACAAGAATTTCCTCAAAATCACCAATTGTACCATCCTCTACTAAATGGGCAAGCACTCCTATAGGAACTCTCGAAGCGGCTGTGAAGGATAAAACCCGAAGAGGGTAGTTGAGTAGAATGTGGAGAGCCCTTGCAATGTTACGAAGCAAACCTTCACCTCGGTAGTTCAAAAGTTTATGCAAATCAACGAGATTGACTCCCCAATTCGTCTTCTATGTATTCTTCCAACCAGACTCTAAAAAAGCCAAACCAAAGCAAGTTAGAAGTATATGAGTTAATATGAGCTAAAGGAGAAAATCTGTGCCAAACCTAAGTCTCTAGGGGTTCTATAGCATCGCATCGACAGCATCTGGTTGACAGGAAGGTTACCAAACTCCTAGGGACCAGAAACCCAAATTCTGACATCATCGACACCCTTGCCAAAGATGAGAGGCATTTTAATATTTCCTTACTCTAATCGATCGCCCTAAGGTAAACTTTCCTCCTATCACCCCCGACCTTACACATAGGCCAGGTCCGGAGAGGATTAATCCAAGAATTATAGTCCAAGTATTATAAGGACTAACGGGATCATCGAACATAAGTCCCATTTCTAAATGGACTAAGACACTGAAAGATAAGTCCAATATATAGTAAACAGCCCCAAAATTGGAGACTCCTAGGAGGAAATTGATTACAATTCCCAAAGGGAATATGGCATTCCAATAACTATAAATACCTCATGCATTAAAGAGCCAAGGTATGTTCACTTATGTTCTAGTTGAGAGTATTTTATTCAATTTATTGTGATTAAGCTTACTAACTTAATCATCGGAGTGCCATCGACCCAAAGAGGGTCGACGCATTCTCATTGTCTTCTTCTTTTGCAGATTATTCGAACTCGTCAATTTTTGGTTCGCACATTGAATCAGGCCTTTCTAAAAATCTCACTTACAATTATCTTTAAGGTATTATGAACAAAACCCACCACTTTAAAAGGCCTTATAGCATTGGGAGAACAACACACACATATCTGTTGGAGAAAGGTGATCGTAGGTCATAAAAGAAGTAGGATTGTGATGGATTTAAAATGTGGTGATTCTTTTTTCTTTTTTTTGTGTGTCAACCATTGGTTTCTACTAAAGTCCACAAGTGATTCCAAAAGCCAGAGTCTAACACATAGTGGAAGGAGAGAGAACTATTATCTACATGTTTTCCAATGAGAGCGAGAGAGTGTGTGTCCTTGAGAGAGGCTCTATAAACTGTCGTATAGTGAAAATATGTTGGTATTGTTCAGAAAGAGAGAGCTGCTATGGTTTCATCATTATATGTTTTAGGGGTTTTTTGTTTTTTTATGCCTTTGTATTTAGGATTAGAGTGAGAATTGGCCATCAAGGTCACTCAATTGTTGCCTGTTTCTTTGTTTTTAGCCTTGTTCGTTTATGTTTCCTTAAATTATTTTCTTTGTATCTTTCTTGCCTTTTGTAGATAGCAAATTATAATTATATAAAATTTGATTCGTAATCCAATTACAGTATAACATGTGTTATTGTATATTTAAAAATTTTTAAATTTTGTTAAAATTAGATTGAGATTTTAAAAAGCAAAGACCTCCTAACATATTGCTATAATATATAGTATAGATAGATGTTGAACTCTATTGTATAGTTTTTTTGAGTGTTTTGAGCTTTTTTATATACTTCGTGTGTAGAGGCCACGCCCCATGTCCTTGATGTTATGATACCCATATTGGAAAATTATAAATAAACAAAAAATCCAACCAATTATTTTGACTCAAAAGGAGATATAAGACATGAATAGGGTCCCCATCATAGATGGTAAGAAGGTTCATTAACTTTATGACATATATATTTTAGATTCTAAAATATGAAAATTTTGATTTTTTTTGCATAAGCATTTTTAGAAGTACCGTGATGTAAACATTATCATATGTATATAAAAGGTACTATATTGATCAAGAATCCATAGTACTTTTAAATTTTAATTTCCATATGAACGCCAAGAGTTGAAACAATTTTTTCGTTAAAGTTATAAGGTCCCATGCATGGGTGGCCGACGTATGTAGTAATGGGTCAATTGACCCCAACAATCTAAAAATAATTACTCAATTTTCAGTATTATTAGCTGTCAAAAATAATTTGATCAAAATTTGCACCCATTGTCTAAAACATTGACCCTAATAATCCAATGACAGAAGGAAGAACTCGCGAGAGAGTTAATGAAATCTCTTCGAGGGTGAATTTACCATGAGTATAAGTGGGGGCAATTGCCCTATTCAACTTATAAAAAAATAAATTTTCACCGTTTATTATTATTTTTTTTCAGTATTGCTTGGTATTATCTACTCACACATGACATGTATGATATTATTGTGCATAAATCAAATTTAATTCATTGGTTTATACTAAAATAATATTTTATTCTAAACAATAAAGGACATTAATTTTGTGAAAGGGATAAATTGTGTATAAAATATGCATTTTATGAATGGACAATCTTGAAAAATGAATTGAATGTTATTACATAACAATGACATGTAGAGATATAACATTTATAATATAAGATAGATTATCCAAGTTGAGTGGATTTTTAAAATACCAATATTTTTTCATTCGTAGCAAAAAATACTCATTGGCTTGTGAAATTAGTATTAGTTTTACAAGGGCGTTTGTAAAAGTACACATATTTGTGTATTTTCTTGTCAAATAATGTAGTGAGAATTTTTATTATTTATGATTTAAATAATGGTGTGTAAATGTTTGCATGAAACTATTAACAAAAATTTCTGAAGCTGCTACTAGTAAAGATGCCATCACCATAAGTTAGGTTTTTTGGAGATAGTGCTTGTAATAAAAAGGTCACAAATTAATTGAATGATATTACCATATTAATCAAAGATTAATTATTAAATTTAACATAATTTTTTATTGGTAAAACTAAGTGTTTTTTAATATATTAATTTTTGCATGAATGCCAAGAAAATACTATAATTTTTTTGCTAAAGTTATAAAGCGTCATCATCCCTTCAAAAGTTAATCATTTAGGAAAATGGTAATTGGATTGAAAAGATCACAAATTAAGGTGTTTGAACGATGTTACTACATGAATTAAAGAATAAATTATTACATTTAAAGCAAAGGACCAATGATGTCGTGTATTTTTATTAACCCACACTGATGTCTGTAGGACAAGCAGTCAACTTAAATGCTTTGAGTTCGATTCTCATAGGCGAATGTCCGGGTTAACCTACTAGGTATACTCGATATGAGGTTTGGCCGGAACTTATCCATAAGACCTTGTACTGGATAAGAAGTTGGGTCCTTGGAGTTCTTTGTTAAAAATAAATAAATAAATAAAATATATTTTTTAATTTATAAATTCAAAATTTTGGAAAAACAAAAAAAATGAGTTAGTCGTACTTTAAAGCTTAAAATCTGACAACGTATTACAAGATGGGTTGATTGGGGAGGAGTACGGAACGGGAAAAATAAAAGCTATCTTTGTAACAATTAAGATGGTAATTAATTTGCATAGAGCATAGGCTCCTTCCTGTTATAATGTTATTATGAAGTTAAGCCTTTTCATAGATGGTTTATAGCACATGGAATCCTCGTAATCAATAAAGTACGTTGTAGATATTTTAGGAATTTAATTTGCCTGTGGTAGAGCAAATTGCAAAAATGCCTGTGTCTCTCTTTTTTGACAATATTAAAGAGATTTATAGCCTTAAATTTCCAACGAATCATGACGTACGTACAATCAAGGCGAGTTTCCACTATCAGTCAATTCAGAAAAACATGATATACCATAATAAAAAGGACCTCAAAGCTCAAAATGGTGTTTTTTTGCTAACACGTGAGCCACACACATTGTTACACTTACAAGAGACATGCGGAGTTAATAAAATTGCTGGATCCTGCCCTCAAATTAGATATATCCCGAATTATAAGACCTTATCTATCTTGCGGTACTTATTCTCATACCTTGTTTGCATTCTTCATGCGACTACTTACTTAGTTATCAGTTTGACTATCTTCATAAAATTAATAGGATGGTAAAGATTAATGAAAAATAATATATTGTTTTGCACGAAAGATTTGCAGAGAAAAATTTAAAAGGTGACCCTATTTCTATTACCAGATCAGTAGCTTTGTCAATTTTAATTAGGTGCTTTCGAAGTACTCATGGTATATTCATTATATCGGCAAATACAGAAATGGAAACAAAAAAGAAAATATCATGAAGAACAAGGGAGGCCAGGGCACACTTTGGTATATTAATTTATACATGGCTTTTCAACCCCTTCAATGAAAATTGTAACTGTTCCCTTTAAAAGGGCTCAATATATTTAACACTTATAAGAAAGCAAAATACCTACATATTGGTGATTGTTTGAACAATGAGTTTCAACCAAATAAAAGGGCCAGCCCTTTCTTAATCTTGACGAAAAAAATTATAACATTGCCCCCAACCAGGCACGCAAAAAACCAGCAAATAAACTGAAACTATATGAACAAAATGCGATGGTAGACTAGAGGCCGTTTTTTTTTTTTTTTTGTTTCTTTTCACTTTTCCACTGGGTATTCCAACATGACACTAAGGAAGGACAGCAATACAATAATAAGAGTAAAGGAAGAATGAAGTGAAAGAGAAGCAGCTTTCGAAGTGTAGAAGTAGTAATAAGGATAGCTGTAATTGCGCTGACCCATATTGGGAGGCGCCTGACCGTAAGGATTATTGTTCATATAACCTGGAGAAGGTGGGGGATTGGAGCCCCATGAAATATAAGATGGTGGCGGTGGAGGTGGCGCTGAGGCTGGTGGTGGCGAATTGAAATAGTACGGTCGTGGCGGCGGTGATTTGTGATTGTGAGACTGTGGTGGTGGCGGAGATTTGTAATTGTAGGACTGTGGTGGCGAGTGGTGAACTGGAGGCTTTGATTCCGGTGGTGGCTTTGATTCTAGTGGCGGTGGTGGTGGTGGTGAGCATATGACAGGACAAGTGGCACAATCACTAATACAGAGCAAACCTCCTGCTGCTGCTGCTGCTGCTGCTGGGGGAACGCCGGCTTGGTCCTCAGATGTTACTCTAGCAAACATGACTGACTCCATGATTGCAAGCTTCAACAGCAACACAACCCATTTTCTTCTTGGAGATAATGATGATAAGCTCTTCTTGGAACAATCCATCTGAATTTCGAGGGCATAAGCTTCAAAGAGCCAACTTGTTACCCACTGGCTTTTGTGACATAAAATCTTGTCATATTTCTCTGGTTTTGACTTTATAGGGACTGAGCCAGACAAAGGCCTATATATACTATATGGCTAGAGATGACTTTACCACCTCCATGCTTGTGTATGGCTCTTCCCAAAAGTTCAATCTAGATGCTTCTTTCTTTTACGAAAGAAAAACGTAGTGTGTAAAGGAGGACAAGTGCATTGCACCCCCATTTTGTTTGAGTTCTATCAAGGCTTGAATTTTACCACTACTACTAGTTTAGTATGAAAGCACTTCAGATAAAATGGTGAACTGATATTGAGCGAGGTATTTGTCCCCGCCTAGTGCATAAAATTTATATAAGAGTTAAAAAAAGTAAACGGCGGAATACCTTGACAACCTTAAACAAAAAAAAAAAAAAAAAAGAGAGACCTGTATGATAGCTTAATTTTATCTAGGCAACTCTGAGTTTGAAATTTGAGCTGATTCAAAGCCTATATCTGAGACAATTCGGAACCTCAAATGATGGTGATAGCATTAGTGGCAATTACTTTTATTTTCTCTTTGGACTTTGGAGTATGTGTTAATTGAATGCTGCGGTCATTTTCATGGGGAGACGGAATCCAAAGCTCTATAGTTGTCTTGTTTACTTCGCTATTAATGACGTTGGATCTTTTCTTTTATGCCTTTCTCTAAACATAATCAATCTTTGTGGGCATCTATCACTTCTCTCTCTTCACAGTTTCACACTTTATGCTCTCTGCTTTATATGTGCTTTCCTTGTGAGGCTGGGATTGCTTTGTTCATCTTCCCTTTGATCCCAATCAAAGAATCCCCATATTCTATTGCGGATTCTGGGGGAGGGTTCTTGTTTGAATATTGATATTCAAGAAATAGGCCAGAATAGACAATCAACATTCTTGGAACAACCTAGACATCTCTATATATATATTACGATAGGATTATGTCTTGACCAGTCCACTTATTTTGGTTTTTGACATTAAGTAACCACACATGTTTCTGTGCTTGGCTTTTCATGTTGCACTCTCCTTTCGGGTGAGAAAGTAAGTGCCCTGTTGGTTACGATTACGGTCACATTTTCATTTCTTTCTTAATTTTGTGTCCTCATAAATAAAAAAAAAAATTGGAGTCATCAAAAACACTATTATTTTTATTTTCGTATGATAACCATTTTTAAAAAGAAAAAAACACTTTATTAATAGTTCTTATAACTAAGATGTTTTTTAAAAAAAATTCAAAAAACCTAGCAGCCACAGACTTCTCCAAAGGAACTCCCAAGTTTTTCATAATTTATCAGCCCTATGGTGATATCCTCATGATTAGATCGGGCGGTCCTGGGATGAGGCGATTAACACATTACTGTTTGAACGTGGGACCCCAACTTGGCTTGGCGCTCCACATTCATTCATGAGGCATGTTGAGCTGGTGGACACTGGAGCACAATGTTCCTTCGATGATTGTCACTGACTCTATAAATTTCCCAACCACAGTGTGAGGTTGCACTCTCGGTCTCAATTAAGGTCCTATAATAAGTTTCCTAATTTGTCTACATGGGGGCTAGAGCACGAATCGACGCTCGGAAGAAAAATTCGCTCTTAAATTCGCGAACTAAAAGTAGACAATTGGCGAACTGATTTTCTTGGAGCGCGAATCTGGTGTAAACGGCTGGCATTGCATTTCAGAAAACTTACAAATCTCACATCTAAAAAAAATATAAAAGGTAAATAAATTAGCAATTATTGTTGTTGTCGCTATATATAGCAATATGTATGTGTGAACTTGGTACTTGTTCTCATGAGTGTCGGGCGTAAGAGAGAATTGAAATGTAGGCTTAGTTGGTGCATGAAAAGACATGAGAGGGATAGGTTGAAATAAAATAATAAAAAAAAAGATAGTAGAAAATAAAAATAAAATAAAATAAAATAAAAATAGAGAAAGAGGACCGGTGGGAAGAGGTGAAGCAAGTCTTTGATACTTATGGAGTTTTGATTAAAATAATAGAACGTGATATCATGATATTTATTATTTAATGGTGAATATATTCGGATTATGGAAGGAAGAATAGACAAATAAGTTGTTTAATTGTTATTGAATTTATATTTTTCAATATATATTCTTGTTCTTGATAGATCTCTCGTATAAGAATATTATTTGATCGAAGTTCTATAGTATATTTTCTTTATATTATTTTTGTGTTATTGTGATTTAGATTCTAAAATTTTATTATCTTGTGAATGTAATATTTTAAAAATGTCAAATTTCGTAAAGATAGAATTTACCGCTCTTGACATTTCAAACAAAAACTATTTATCCTGTGTAGTTGATACTGAGATCCATTTGTGTGCAAAGGATCTTGAAAATACTATAAAAGAAGAAAATAAAAAATCACAGTAGAATCGTGCAAAAACAATTATTTTTCTTCGCTATCATATTCACGAAGAATTAAAAACTGAATACCTTATGGTAAAAGACCCACTAACACTATAGCAAAATTTAAATAAGAGATATGAGCATCAGAAAATCATGCTTCTCTCTCGAGCTCACTATGATTGGATGCACCTGAGGTTGTAAGATTTTAAAACTGTTAGTGAGTGTAATTATGCATTATTTAAAATTAGTTCACAATTGAAATTATGTGAGCAAAATATTACTGATAAAGATATGTTAAAAAAAACATACTGCTTCGAATGTACTCCTGCAACAACAATATTGATAGCGGAGTTTTAAGAAATATTCAGAATCGATATCATGTCTTCTTCTGGCTAAACAAAATAATGAGTTTCTGATAAAAAAAAACTACCAGTCTCGCCCAACTTGCTTTACACCATTCCCTGAAGTAAATGCAATCTCATGTTATAGGCATAGTCGTGGACGTGGCCGCAGACGTGGCCGTGGCAGAAATAATTTTCATAATTGTAGGGTTTACCGTAGAGGTAACATTTATAATTCTTTAAGTTCTCGAGTTAAGAATATAACACCACACCACCAGCCGTGCAACAACTCTGAAACAAAATAAGAAAACAAGGAAAAAGGTTTACAAAATAAGTCTTCTAAAAATTATAAAGCTATTTGTTGTACATATGGTATGAAAGGATATTGGTCACGTACCTGTCGTATGCCCAAACCCTTGATTAATTTTTATCAAGTATCAACAAAAGATAAAAGAAAAAAGGTTCAAATGAATTTTACAAACTTTGATGATTCAATAGAAGTCACCCATCTTGATGTTTCAATTTTCTTTGAAGATCGTGATGGAAAAATAAATCACTTAATTGGTAATGAAAATGTTCACACCAACTAGTTTATGTTTTTATTTTTTTAATTCATTGTCATCTTTTGTGATGTATTTCTAAGTATGTTTCTTTAAATGAATGTTTTTGTTTCCTTATAAATAAGTAATTTTATATTTTGTATAGATGTATGGAATCTATTAAAGTATTAATAGTTTTCAAGATAAATGATGGAAATATATGTCTAATAGACAATACAACAACCCATACAATTCTTTGAGAGAAAAAATATTTTTTCAGCTTAACATTAGCCAAAAATAACGTTAAGACAATATCTAGCACTACAAAATTAATTAAAGATTCCAAAAGAGTCATTATATTGTTACTAAAAGGAACAAAATTTTATATTGATGATGCTATGTATTCAACTAGAGCTATAAAGAATTTGCTTAATTTTAAAGATATACGTAGTAATGGGTATCATATAAAGACAACAAATGAAGGTAATAAAGAATATATTTTCATTGCTTCTATTATTTCATACCAGAAGCAAATATTAAAAAAACTTGCTACCTTCTCTTCTAAGTTATATTATACGACGATAAGAATTATGGGATCACCTAAAATGATACACCAAAAGTGTTTTAACCCAAAAAAATTTTTACTTTGACATGATAGTCTTGGTCATACGGGATTAACGATGATGGGTCAAATAATTAAAAACTCTCATGAGCATCCGCTAACGAACAAAAAGATTCTTTTATTAAATGATTATACATGTCCCGCTTGCTCACAAGGAAAATTAATTGTGAAACCATCTCCTTCAAAAGTAGTAGTAGAATCTCCAACCTTTTAACAAAGAATTTAAGTGGATATATGTAGGCCAATACACCCACCATGTGGACTATTTCATTATTTTATGATTTTAATAGATGCATCCACTCGATGGTCACATATTTGTTTACTTTCTACTCGTAACGTTGCATTTGCTAGGCTTCTTGCTCAAATCATCAGATTACAAGCACAATTTTCAGATTACCCGATTAAGTCAATACGACTAGATAATGCTGATGAGTTTACATCTCAAGTTTTTGATAATTATTGCATATCTATAGGAATTGATGTTGAGCATCATGTTGCACATACACTCACAAAATGGTTTAACAAAATATTTTATCAAACGCCTTCAGTTGATTGCACTCTGCTTAGGGATATGTCATATTGCATGCTGCTTCTTTAGTCCATGTCCAACTTACAGCTTACCACCAATATTCTCTATTACAGCTTATTTTGGGTCAACAACCAAATATTTTACATCTACAAATTTTTTGTTGTACTGTATATGTACTAATTGCACCCCCACATCGTACTAAAATGGGTCACCAACATCAACTTGGAATTTATATTGATTTTGATTCTCCATCTATTATTAGATATCTTGAACCTTTAATAGGGGATGTATTCACTGCACGTTTTGCGGATTGTTGTTTTGATGAGACACTTTTTCTATCATTAGGGGAAGATAAGATGCAACTAGAAAAACAACATGAGATCACTTGGAATGCTTCGACGGTATCTCATCTTGATCCTTGAACAAATTAATATGAATCAGAAGTTCACAGGATTATTTATTTACAGACGATTGCAAATCAATTACCTAATGTGTTTATCGACACAAAGAAAATAACCAAATCATATATACCAGCTCCTATTACCTCAGTATGTATTGATGTCCCTATAGGACAATCTGCTAATATAGCAGTAAATGAGTTTAAAGAACGTCTAAAACGTGGAAGACCTATCAGTGCAGAAGACACAATTCCTAAAAGAAGGAATGCACAAGTACATAAGCAAGTTAGCATTCCTGAAGAAATCATAATATCTAAACCTCTTGAAGAAAGAACTCTTGTAAAAGAATTCTTATAAGAGAAGCATCCTGAAAAGATATTCCCTGTAGAGGAAATGATACCTGAAAATAATGAAATCTCAATAAGCTATGTGAATACAAGAAAAAGATAGAATAGAAATAAAATTATTGTCCACAACATATTTTCATTTCAAGTGACTCTCGAAATTACAAATAGTAATTAGGAGATTGAACCACAAACAGTTGACGAATGTCAACGTAGAAATGATTAGCCAAAATAGAAGGAAGATAGTGAAACAAAATTAAACTCATTAGCACAACGCAAAGTATTTGGACCCATAGTCCAAATACCAGAAGATGTAAAACCGGTTAGATATAAATGGATATTCGTATGAAAACGAAATGAGAAAATAAAATCTCGAGATATAAAGCATCATTATTAGCACAAGTTTTCTCACAGAGATTTAATATTGATTATGACTAGACATACTTTTCTCTAATGGATGCAATTACATGTAGATTCTTGATTAGTTTATCAATCTCAGAAGGACTGGATATGCTTCTGATGGACGTAATGACAACATACTTATATGGTGAATTAGATAATGATATATATAAACATTTCTGAAGGATTTAAAATTCCTAAAGCAAATATTCAAAATCTTAAAGCTTATATTCTATCAAGCTTTAAAGATCTTTGTATGGGTTAAAACAATCTGGACGCATATGGTACAATCGACTTGGTGAATATCTATTGAAAAACGGATATGTGAACAATACAATTTGTCTATACATTTTTATTAAGAAATCAGAATCTGAATTTGTTGTTATTGCAGTCTATGTTGATGAGCTGAATCTTATTAGAACTTCCGAAGAGTTTACAACAACTGCTAATTATTTAAAGAAGGAGTTTGACATTAAAGATCTTGAAAAAATGAAATTTTGTCTTAAATTACAAATTGAGCACTAGCAAATGAAATTCTCACCCATCAGATCTACATATCTAGAAAGGTTCTAAATCGATTTTATATGGATAAAGCTCATCCATTAAGTTCTCTTATGATTTTCCGATCAATAGATATAGAAAAGAATCATATTCGTAGTCAAGAAGATGGTAAAGAAATTCTAGTCCTGAAATATCATATCTCAGTGCGGGCTCTTATATATCTTACAAATTACACAAGACAGATTTGCATTTTCTATCAATTTACTGGCAAGATATAGTTCTGCACCAACTCAGAGGTATTGGAAAAGGGTGAAGCACATGTTCTGTTACCTCCGAGGAACAACAGATATGGATTTGTTCTATTCAAAGGGATCAGAATCAGAGTTAGTTAGCTATGCAAATGTTGGTTACTTTTCTGATCCATATAAAGCATGATCACAAACTGGGTATATATTTACTTATGGTAACACTGTTATATCTTGGCGATCTGTAAAGCAAACACTAACTGCAACTTCTTTAAATTATTCTGAGATAATCGCAATTCATTAAGTAAGTCAAGAGTACATTTGGTTGAGATTTATGATCTAAAATATTCAAAAAAGTTACGGACTATCCTCGATCAAAGATAGCTCAATGATATTATATGAAGATAATATAGCATGTACTGCACAAATTAATGGAGGCTACATCAAAGGTGACAGAACAGAAACATATATTGCCAAATTTCTTTTATGCACATTAACTCCAGAAAAACGGTGATATTGATGTCCAACAGATACGTTTACGTGACAACTTAGAAGACTTATTTACTAAAGCACTCATAACTGTAACATTTGATAAATTGGTACACAACATTGACATACATCGTCTCAAAGATTTTTCATTCTGAATAATTGAAACTATCAACTTCATACCAGATGTATGAATGAGGAAGAGTCGCATACTGTACTCTTTTTCCTTCGCCAACAGTTTTTTTCCTATAGAGTTTTTCTTGGCAAGGTTTTAACGAGGTAGTTTTAAAGCACCCATAACATTTTATGTTTTACAAAATATTGTACTATTTTTTTCGCTAAGGTTTTTTTCCATTAGATTTTTCCTAGCAAGATTTTAATGAGACATATTTTTGTGTAAAAGTCATCCAGGGGGAGTGTTATGAAAACAGTAAAAAATGAAAATAGTAAAAACATTGTTCATGAATGACTTTTGCAAGCCATAACGTAAGCACTGATGTTTTTCTCTCATTACTGTGCGTTTTCTTAGCCTATATATAGAGCTGGAGAAGGAGAGAAAAAGTGTGCAAGAACAAAAAGAAAAAGAGAGAGAAAGAATAGAGAAGAGAGGAGAAAGCAAAAAGTGTAAGTAAAATATTCAAGTTCAAGTTGTATTTTATATTTTGTCTTGTGATAGAGATAAAGTCTTTGGTGATCAAAAAGATCTATCCCTAATAGTTCTAAAAGAACCATCTAACTAATATTTAACAGTTCTAGAAGAACTAATTTTATTATATACTGTGTTTGGTTATTTTGCTTGTTTTATATTTTTTTTAATTTTATAACAATCAAATATATTTAATTTGTTTATGTAGTACCACTTTGCACCTTAAGAATCTGGGCAGTGGCAAAATTGCATGTAGATTAACTAGACTGGGCCCGACACCCACCATCCTAAGTTTTGAAAATTTTGATTAGATTCTATTAATTTTTAAGTACTTATGATTAAAAAAATAGTGTATTAATCCTTCAAAATTTTAAAAATAATGCCCTATGTTGAGTGGGGTAAATTGAGCCCACTGAAGTTTTTAAAAAAATTCATATGTAATATTTTCAAAAGATTTTAATATTTTTTTAAATATTTATACAATTTGACCCCACTACATCACTCCTCCCCTTTGGTCTATCTGGAAAACTAGGAATCAAACTGTTTTTAACCACATCTCGCCTAATCCGACACATATTATTTTCAAAGCGAATAATCTTTTTTGGGCAAATAACACTTTACCCCCTGTGGTTTGACTCAGTTTCACTTAACCTCCTTCAAGTTTCAAATGCAACACTTTACCCCCCTATGGTTCTAACCAAAATGACACTGTTAAGTTTTTCAACATAGATAACGCCAAAATGACACGGTTGGGCAAAATCTTACCAAAAATGACGTATAAGCCCAAAAATGACGTATACAATTTTTTTCACGCTACAAAGTTACAGTGAATGCAAACCAAGAAGTAAAGAAAGGGTTGAAGAAAATAATGTCATCGTCAAAAAACTACCAAGTACATCACCAAAATAATCACATGTTAAAAACATTTGTTCCTACAATCATACTAGTATAACACTGCCATATCATTCATATCATTTTGAAAAAATTATATACGTCATTTTTGGAAGAGCATACGTCATTTTTGGTAGAATTTTGCCTAGCCTCAATGTCACTCGTCATTTGCTATGTGTGAAATACATGGAAAATTTAAGAGTATCACTTTAGTTTAGAACCACAGGAGAGTAAATGTTGGCCCAAAAGGCAACCCAAGAGGGAGGTGAATTGGGTTATTCAAATATAATTGCAATTAAGACTATTTAAAATTAATCTAAATAATTAATCAATGATTCAAGATATATAGAATGTAATAAAATTAAGTACAAAATGAAAGTAAAGCACAAGAGAAAAACACCAAGAATTACCGAGGTTCAACCACAACTTGTGGTCTACATCTTTACCCCAAGATCCCCTTAAAGTCTTCATTCACTATGCAATCTCCAATTATAAAGTAGAGGCTAGTTGAAGTGCCTAGCTCACTCTCCTTAAAGATTACACCCTAATTTCAATGCTACAAGAGTTTTGTCCAAGCTCTCTCAAACTTACAAGTGTTTTTCTTTTGCAAGAGAATACTCAAACCCTCACTCACAAGTGTATAAAGGGTTTACAATTGAAGTATACACTCTTTATGAAGAGTAAATGAGAAAATGAATAGCTCACTAAATGCCAAGTATTGAAGACAGAGAATTTTCAGTAGGTGCAAGAATTGTCAGCTCTTGATGATCAAAGGGTGGAATAATCTTGTATCTCTTGTCTATAAATACATTTGGAGGCTTATATATATGGCCTTGAATTGATTTCACCCGTTGGAGGTAGTTGGGGCTCTATTAAATGCGTGCCCAGTTCAATATAACATTTAAAAATATAGTCGTTAGTCCCTAGTTGTCGACACATGACTTCAGGTATCGACACATCAAGCCTGCATTCTCCAAAAGTTGCTTTCTGTTTTCATGTGTCAACACATTAAAACCATGTGTCAATACTTGATCATCCATTCTTCAAGCATTCGCTTCTGTCCTCATGTGTCAACACATCAAATCCATGTGTCGACATATCACCCAGAAAATCTCTTCCATGCTTTCTTTAATCAAGCTTAGTTTCAAAATACTTCAGGTACTTCAAGGAATCTTCTCATTGGGGTATAGTGATTTTTCAAAGTTTTCAATCCAGTGTGGTTATTCAATAAAGCCTTCGATTCAATTTGGATTGAATTCATTTTGATTTCTTCAAAACTTTTCTTGGATTCTTCATAGAGTCTTTGCACACATGTTAAATTTTCTTTTGAACACCTTCAATCTCTTCGAATTCATATAAACTTTATAGAGTCTGTATAGGCTTAATGAATTCTCCATTTGAGCACCTTCAAGCTCTTCGAATTCACATCATTGGTTTGACATTTGAATAGGTGTCATTGCTCTGTTTTGGTGCATTTCTCTGTTTTGGTGCATTGCTCTATTTTGGTGCATTTCTCTGTTTTGATGCATTGCTCTATCCTTGTGCATCCATTTTGACATTCATGATACTTTGGGTGTAAAATATATATTTACTCATTTAACTGTACATTAATTAAAATCATTAGCAAACTAACACAAGATTTAGTTATCATTAAAATCAAGACGTGGAGTTAATAATCTCCCCCTTTTTTATGATGACAAATCCTTTGCAAGAATAGGTATAAGAATGAAATGAATAGAATCAGATTTCATACATTGAAAAAGCTCCCCCTCTATTTTGCAACTAGTGCTTTCAAGAAAAATTCTTTCTTTTTGTTCTTTTGTCAAAAACAATCCCTGAAGAGTTTTTATTAAGAGATTGTTTTATCATAGCAAAGAAAGTATCAATTTATAGCAATTTCAAAATTAAGTGGAGGGAGAATTTTCCTTTATCATATTACTCCCCCTAAGAACATGCTTCATCTTTCTTTATTTCCATTCAACATTCAAATATCAATTATCATCATTCTATGGATCATGTAATCACTAAGCAGTCCATTTTTCTCCCTATTTCAGTTTCATACAATTCATTTCATTTTCATTGTTTATGTTACTCCATTGTCCATAAAATTCATTAATCATTGTTCATGTTACTCTATATACAATTTATTATTTCAATTCTTCTCCTCCTCTTTGTCAATACATCAAAAAGATAAACAAAATTTTAGAACAGAGACAAGTACAATAGCAAAAAATCATAAAACAGAATAATTTGTATAAACAAGGCAGCAAGCATAGCATTCAATTATCAAGACCTCAAACTACAACAACATATTTCATTCACAAAAATCATTACAATAGATTAATCAATGATCATTTACAAAATATTACAAAAGAAATTGTCTTTGAGGATGGCATGTCATCCTTTAACAAAAATGTAGACAGATGCAAGAGCGAAAATACAAATGGGATTGAGAGAGAGGGGATATGGATAGGAGGTGTTAGTGGGGAGAGGCTGGTGGTGAGGGGGTTAGGATAAGGGGGTCATCTGGGGTGTTGGAGAACTTTTTGCTAGGTCTATCCCTCAACCTATACTTATGACCAGAAGTGAAAAGAGGAGCATCAGATTTGGTAACAGATGAGTCATCCTCTTCTTCTGCTTCGATCGCTTTTTTAGCATTTTCCCATTCTTCAGCTTCTTGGGCCTCTTCCTCCCCACCTTCTCTTTCTCTTCAGCCTCCTTCTCTGCTTCTCCTTCTTTTTCTCCTTCTTCTTTTCCTTCTCTTTCTTCTTCTTGTTCATTTCCTTCATTTTCTTCTTCTACTTCTTCTTCCTCTTCTTCTTCCTCCATCAATTTTTCTTTCCCATGTCTCAACATTTTCCATTTTCACTTCCTTTTTCAATTCTCTAACTTTTCTTTCTACAAAAAATATTATTGTGGCAGCCATGTCTGCCTTCTTATTTAGTTTTTCAAGTGAGTCCAATACTTGAGCCATGAATGCATTCATTGCATCTTCACTTCCTTCAAATTCTTGATTCAAGCTTCTCTTGGTACTCCTTTGCCTAGAACTACTCCCGGAGGGAACCTTTTCCTTTGAAGCACTACCTCCACTAGCTTTCTTAGGAGTCCACTTGTTATTTTTCAGAGTGT
The DNA here is from genome assembly GCA_033060915.1 of Euryodendron excelsum. NCBI lineage: Eukaryota > Viridiplantae > Streptophyta > Magnoliopsida > Ericales > Pentaphylacaceae > Euryodendron > Euryodendron excelsum. The sequence goes on from CM065397.1 coordinate 32,290,392, forward strand.
AGCCCATTCTCTTAAGAATCTTTTCATTATATTCATCGCTGATAGATTTAGGAGTTCCCTTTTTCTCATTGCTCAAATCAACCTTGAAGTGCTTAAAAACTTTCATTAAGAAAATGTCATAGGGCAAACTAATTCTCGCAATAGTGGCCTTGTACATATGATCCAAAATAAATAAAGGCAAATTAATTCAAGAATCAATCAAATATGCCCACAAGAAAAACAACTCATTCTCAGACACATATTCATATTTTTCAGTTTTGGGTGTAAAAATAGTGCAAGTAAAGTGATAAACCAACATCAATTCCAAAGGCAAGTTATTGGCAATAGGTTGTATACACTCATCCACTTCCTTTCCATAAAGAACTTTCAATTGATCTTTCCGAAATATATTATCTCGATAAATCTCTCCACCCAACCTGATTCCAAGGATGTGCTTTATCACTGTTCTATCCAGAGTGAAACTAACACCTTTAACATAACTTACTATAGATACATCACCATACTCTCTTTCGACATTGGCATAAAAATGTGCCACTAAGTCAGCGTAAACATCATCCCTCAATGTAGTCATTGATTTTTAACCCAAATTGGTTAATTTTGTACTCAACTCAAACTTGTAATGATCGAAGAAATTATAATCCACCCATCAACCATTATAGACCTTACTAAGAGAGAAACTCAAATTGTACCTTTTTTGGTCTTTGTCCTCACTGAAATATAGTTCATTCCTCTCCAAGGCTGTTAAAGATGCCTGTAAGCACCCCATGTTTGCCCGCTTGGTAGTCTCCGGTCCGTCTAGACTTGAGTTCAAGTTAATATGGAAATATTCTAGTTTTTCAATCCTAATACAGTCAATCCATCGCTTCATAGGCCAGTAGGGCCCAAATAGAGGCAAAATGACCGAAATGCCCTTGGGGGCATTGTTCGGTCCAATTCCAATAGGCACGTCTTTTCGAAGATGGTAAGTCCCCTTTCCAATTCCAATCCCTCCCTTGAGAAAGTTGATTCCTCGATGCGGTAAGTCTATCCTGTCCGGCACATTTTCCGAAGAAAGTTTCTTCGGAACGGTAAGTCCCTTTAAACTCGTCTACCGGGACGAGACCCCAAGTCCCTGAGATGGTTTAATGGTCCACCTTTGGTGCCTGCTAGCCCGCCAATGTAGAAATGTCCGTTTCGGCATGCCTTTTGAGAAAATTGATTCCTCAGGTACTAAGTTCATTTAACAGCTTCCTAAGATCAAGCAGTCTCGGGAATAATCGCGAACCGTCAGAGTAGCGGAAATACTCGCAAAAACACAACTGTCAGAGTAGCGAAAATACTCGTAAATAGGTCGATATCGAGAATTGCCAACAAACCCCTGTATCACGGGACCGCTGTTAGAGTGGCGGAAACACTCAAAACCCAGGTCAACACCGGTGCCTCCTAGCCCACTTCAATGAAAAATGACCAAACTGCCCCTAGGGCCATTTTTTGGCACGTTTCTCGAGATAATACCTAAGTCCTCAGAATGGTAATTCCACCCTTTCAAGATCGTCCCAGAGATGATCCGGCATGATTAGGTGCCCTCCAGTTAGTTTCGGGCCAATTTCGAGACTTTCCAGGCAAGATGGTCATTTTGCCCCTAGGTATCCAAATGCCCCGGGAACCACACCGGCTCTGGGTATCAAATCAGTAACCTCCCGAGAATGCTTTTTATAGTATTCTCGGCCTTTCATTATCTTTCTGGATCATTCCGAGTCGATTCTGGCAAACCCGATGCAAAATGATTGTTTTGTCCCTGGTGCGCCGGTAGCCTTTTCCGACCACACCGGCTCTAGGTATCAAACCGGTAACCTTTGGGAACATTCTAAATAATGTTTTAAAATCTCAAGTCTTCTTCCGGGACATTCTGAGTCCGTCTTGGTAACTTTCCGGCCCGGTTGACCGTTTTGGCCTTAATGGCCCGATCGACCCCTCTAACAAACCCTGACATCCTTTTTCAAGTCTATTACCCCCGGGACCCTATTCTAAGGGTTCCTATCCCTTTCTAGCCTTTCGGGCCATTCCCGATCCGTTAAATCCTTCCCAGACCTTCCGGAGCCACTCTTAGTGAAGCCAGGCCAAAAATTGCATGGTAGTCACTAGTACAGGTGTCCAAATCTTCTGAAGCTACGTTGCTTGTTGACCTTAAAACTTTCCTAAATGGCTAGCGCCACTAGTAGTGGCGCCAAACCAAATATTGGCTTGGCAAGCCAAATATTGGCCTGGCGCCACTACAACAGGCGCTAGGTCATTCTTCTCTCTATAAATACAGAGCCTCTTCCAGCATGAAGGAGGTCCACAAACTCAGTCTGAAAACCCTACTATTCGAAATACAGAGCTCATAGTCTCCCTAAACCCTAGTCTTATTTAGGTTTTCCAAACCTTAGCCTCCATACACAAACCCTAGCCTTCTATACACTCCCATACACTCTTATACACTTATACACTAGCCTCAAAGCCTCCATTGAAGACTTGAAGTGTTGTAACTTTGAAGCTCCTAAAAATTGAAGATAAGTTCCTGAAGCAAAGACTGAAGCGAGGACTAAAGCAAAGCAAGAAAAACAAAGCGCGCAAAGCAAGGCAAAATAACGAATACACAAGGTAGGCTCTCTATTTAAGTTTACGCATCTTCCCCCTCTCTCTCTGAACCCCGTTATGTTTTCTTCTATTTTAATCTCCCATCTTCTTCCCTCCCTTTCTTGCATGCTTAAAACAAGGGACTTCCCGGTTTATGTGTAAGATTAGGCTATTGGAGGTCACCGTGACGGGGGCTTTCTTTTAGTCTAACTGGAGATCACGTAGGTTCGGCCCCCTTGATTATGTGGTGAGGCTTGTATGTTCACGACCCCAACTTGTATTATGCATATCATGATCTTGTATTCTTCAAAAATTCATTTTCAAACTTGTTTTTGAAAAGCTTGTATCAAAATCGTTTTCAAAACTTGCATTAAATTTTCTTCCTCAAAACCTGTTTTCAAAATCACAATCCTAGGGTGATTCTAGCCTTTACATGGTTAGGATTGCTTTAGGAAAGTGTTACATTTAAAGTGACCAATATAGTCCATATTTTCAAAACATTGTTGTTTTCAAAACCACTATCTTAAAGTGGTTCTAACCTTCTTATGGTTAGAATCGTTTTAGGAAAGTGAGATATTTTATTCACTTTTTAAAAACTCTCCCCAATCTCCTTCCAAAATTGTTTTCAAAAACTCTCTCCAAAAATCTATTTTTCAAAAACTCCCTTTCAAACTCATTCCCAAAACTCTCTTCTCAAAGTTCACTTTTCGAAAACGCTTTTTAAGTTTCCTTCCTAAACAACTCTTTCCAAAAATCTCTTTCCCAAAATCTCTTTTCAAAAACTCTCTGAAAGTGTTACTTTCCAAAAACTCTCTCTTCAAAATTTATTTTCTAAAAACTCCTCTATAGGATTTCCTTCCAAAAATCTTTCTTTCTAAAAGCTTACTTTCCAAAGTCTCTTTTCTTAGAGTCCAATTTAAACCCTAGAGCTAACAATTAGGAAACCCTAACTGCTTTTCTTAAAACATGTTTTCCAATCTTGCCTTAAAACCTAGGTTTCCAAAATCTATTTTCTATATCAAAACTATAGTCTTTCAAATCTAGGGTTTTTAAAACTTCTCCTTCCAAATCCATGTCAAATCAAATCTTCCCTTTAGAAAACCAAATCCAATCTTCCATTTAGCAAACTAGATCCTATCCTCCGTTTTTAGAAACAAAATCAAAACACATCTTTTAGAAACAAAATCCAATCCCTTGTTTTAGGAAATAAGAATCTCAATCCTTCCTAGTATAAACCTTTTCTAATTCACTCTTTCCTAATCTCATAACTTCCTAAACCATAGGTCTCCAAAACTTAAATTTTTAAATCCTTTCTCAAATTTTAAGCTTCCAAATCTTTTCTAATTTAACCCTTCCCTAGTTTTATCCCTTTCCAAATTCTAAACTTTCCTAAACTTTAAATCTTTCGAAATCTAAAACTTTCTAAACTCAAAACTTTCCTATTTCAAAATATTCTAAATTCAAAACTTTCCAATTCCAATACTTTCTTAAAATGAAACCTTTCTTATTCCGAAACATTCTCATTGCAAAGCTTTCCTGTTTCTTAAACTTTCCTAATTCAAAATTTTTCCTAAAATGTAACTTCCCTAAATCCAAAACTTTCCTAAATCAAAAAACTTTCTAACTTTCGAAACCTTTCTTAATTTTAAAACTTTCCTAAAACGGAACTTTCCTAAAATGAAAGTTTCCTAATTCGAAACTTTCCTAATTCGAATCATTCCTAAATTCCAACTTCCTTCGAGTCCAATCTTTCTTTAACCTCAAGTCCTTCCTAAATCCTCTCGTTCCTAAGTTTTGGTTTCCTAAACCTCAATTTTTTCAAAACAAGTCCAAATCTTTCTTCCAAGTTCTATCTTTTCAAATAAAACTCTAATATTTCTAATTCCAATTTCCAATATTCTATTCTAAGTTCAAATCAAATCCTTTTTTTTCAAACCAAACATTCTATTTTCTATCGGACTCTTATCCGAACTATGACTGACCCGATTCCTCCAAAAGGATACGTAGGCAA
>CM065397.1:32300000-32302500 GCA_033060915.1 Euryodendron excelsum
AAAGTAAATTGAGAAGTGTTAGGAGATGATACCTTATTCTCTTCCTCATGAGCCATAAGGCATAGATTGGCCAGTTCTTGAGATTCAGTTTCTTCTTTGGAGTCGGATTCTTCATCATCACTCCAAGTCATAGCAGCCATTGCCCTCTTCCTTTGATCTTTCTTTCTTTTCTTTTTGAGCATGGGTCATTCAGCCTTTATATGGCCGAGCTTCTTACATTCATAACAAATAATTGTTAATTCTTTGCTAGAATCTCCTTTGGCTTTATGCTTCTTTCCACCTTTCCATTTCCTCTTTATGAATCTTTTGAATTTACGTGTAATAAGGGCAATTTCATCATCATCATCCTCATCACTTACCGATTCATCTTCTTGGTTGGTGGATTTGAACGGCACTAACCTCTTTTTCTTTTCTTCCTCATTTTGGACATGTTACTTTTGAGTAAGTTAATATGTCATAATGGAGCCTAAGAGTTCTTCAAGAGGTAATGTGTTGAGGTCCTTTGCTTCTTGGATGGCAATAACTTTAGCTTTCCAAGTCTTTGGCAATGACCTCAAGATCTTTCTAACCTGTTCATTGTTAGGATAAGCCTTTCCAAGAGACTTCAAGCATTAATAATATCGGTAAACCTGATGAACATTTCGATAATGGATTCATCAGGTTTCATCTTGAACAATTCATAGTTATGAATTAAAATATTGACTTTAGATTCCTTGACTTGATTAGTACCTTCATGGTTTACCTCAAGTCTATCCCATATTTCCTTGGCCGATTCACAAGTAGAGATATGATTAAATTCATTAGGATTAAGGGCACAATATAAAATATTCATGGTTTTAGCATTAGATTGCAATATTTTCAAATCAGCCTCATCCCATTCAGATTCGAGCTTAGGGACATCAACACTTTCAACTTTCTTAGTTGGAGTTTTAGAACCATTTACTATAATTCTCCACAATTTATAATCAACGAACTAAATATATATCCTCATTCTATTCTTCCAATAGCTGTAATTGGTGTCATTAAACATAAGTGGTCTATTGTTGGATTGACCCTCACCAAGAAAGCTTCCAAAGTTGGTTGTCATGGATCAATTTCTAGGATGTTAAGCCAAATGCAATAATACTAGCTTTGATACCAATTGTTGGCCCAAAAGGCAACCCAAAAGAGGAAGTAAATTGAATTATTCAAAAATAATTGCAACTAAGACTATTTAAAATTAATCTAAGCAATTAATCAATGATTCAAGATATATACAACGCAATAAAATCAAGTATGAAATGAAAGTAAAGCACAAGAGAGAAACACCAAGAATTACCGACATTCAACAACAACTTGTGGTCTACGTCCTCACCCCAATATCCGCTTGAAATCTTCTTCCATTATGCAATCTCCAATTATAAAGTAAAGGCTAGTTGAAGTGCCTAGCTCACTCTCCTTGAAGCTTACACCCTAACTTCAATGCTACGAGAGTTTTGTCCAAGCTCTCTCAAACTTACAAGTGTTTTTCTTTTGCAAGAGAACACTTAAACTCTCACTCACAAGTGTATAAAGGATTTACAATTGAATTATATACTCTCTATAAAGAGTAAATGAAAAAATGAATAGCTCACTAAATACCAAGTATTGAAGACAGAGAGAATTTTTGGTAGGTGTAAGAATTGTCAGCTCTTGATGATCAAAAGGTGGAATAATCTTGTATCTCATGTCCATAAATGCATTTGGAGGCTTATATATATGGCCTTAAATTGATTTCACCCATTAGAGGTAGTTGGGGCTTTATTAAATGCGCGTCCAATTTAATATAACATTTAAAAATATAGTTGTTAGTTCCCAAGTGTCGACACATCAAGCATGCATTTTCCAAAAGTTACTCTCTGTCTCCATGTGTCGACATATCAAACCCATGTGTCGACACTCGATCATCCATTCTTCAAACATTAGTCTTTGTCCTCATGTGTCGACACATCGAATCCATGTGTCAACACATCACTTATAAAATCACTTCCATGTTTTCTTTGATCTAGCTTAGCTTCAAAATATTTCAAGTACTTCAAGGAATCTTCTATTTGGGGTATAGTGATTTTTCAAAGCTTTCAATCCATTGTGGTCATTTAATAAAGCCTTCAATTCAATTTGGATTGAATTCATTTTGATTTCTTCAAAACTTTTCTTTGATTTTTCATAGAGTCTTTGCACACATGTTGAATTTTCTTTTGAACACCTTCAATCTCTTCGAATTCATATCAACTTCATAGAATCTTTATAGGTTTGATGAATTCTCTGTTTGAGTACCTTCAATCTCTTCGAATTCACATCATTGATTTGACATTTGAATAAGTGTCATTATTCTATTTTGGTGCATTTATCTGTTTTGATGCATTGCTTGATCCTTGTACATCCATTTTGACATTCATGATACTTTAGGTGTAAAATATATATTACTCATTTAATTGCACATTAATTAAAATCATTAGCAAACTATACAAGATTTAGTTAT